>VURO01003244.1:10569-22363 GCA_015108175.1 Pelvicachromis taeniatus | reverse complement strand
AGAGGATTTGTTTTGGTTTGTTCCGCCATTTTGCCTGGCGGAAAGGCATGTGATCAGACACCGAAAAGAGTGATATGTTGGTCACATGTCCGTCCGCCAACCAAAGTAGTGCCGTACGAATTAGCGCGAAAAAGAAACTAGATTAGCAAGGTGGCTCTCGCTGGCCGTGTACCCATATCTGCAGCAGGTCTCCAAGGTGAACAGCCTCTGGCATGTTAGAACAAGGCAGCTAAGGGAAGTCGGCAAGTCAGATCCATTTCGGGATAAGGATTGGCTCTAAGGGCTGGGTCGGTCGGGCGGCGGTGCGCAGCCCACTTTGCGGGGCTCTTCCGAGGCTGGTGGAGCAGTCGCTTCGTTGCCCTTCACCTGCAAGGCGGGCCGTGCACTAGCAACTAGCCCGCTAGCGCTACTAGCCGGTGTAGTAGCGCTGGCTAGCGCTACTAGCCCACTGGCTAGCGCTACTAGCCCACTCGTGCACCTGCGGCTTTTAGTCTGGTGCCGCTAATGTATGAAAAAAATATTATTTTTTCATAATTTCAAGTTGTGCGGCTAATATTCAGGTGCGCTTTGTAGTCCGGAAAATATGGTAGTTGCATGTCAAGTTACAGCATAGATTTATCGCTGTAGTCCAAATCAGGCCACGGGCTCACTGACACCAGATAGAGGACCTGTAAAGATCTCCAGCTCAGATGGCACTCGTTAAACTAGTTTCATTACATTTAATGGTTAAATATGAATTCCCACCAAATGAAGGTGGTTAAATGTGGTCAATTCAAACCAACACACTGTCCCCCCAAAAAACATTATTATAGCAATTGTTTCATCATTCAACAAATGACCCACAGGCAAACTTGAAAAAAACAGAATTTATACGGCTTTAGCTTGACTCACTGAACAGCTGCACTGCTGCCATTTATACACAATGCCTTCACAATCCCACCGCTGTACTCACCTCTCTCCACTCCCTGTTGGCTATTCCTTGAGTGTACAGGATGCAAACTGTTGAATTAGAAGCAGGGAAGGGAAAAGAGACAGGAGACAGTCAGATTGACTGAAGGGTATTTAACAGTGAACAAAACAATGCTAAGATGTCAGCTGAGAGTTAGTACCCCCCTCTGGACCCCAACATGAGAGGAAAACTCCCTAATTAAATGTCACTCGAAATTTGCCTTGTAGCATGGTGATATTTCAGAGAGGAGACGAGGAAGGAGGGAAGAGGAGGATGAGGATGATGATGGTGCAGGGAGTGGTGAGTGTGTGAATGCAGGAAAGTCCTCCTTAGTGACTTCTGTGTATCTTCATCCAAAGGAGTCTTGAGTGTTTTTTGATGAGTGACCACTTGTTGGGAAGAGAGCGAGGCAATCGGGTAGCAATAAAATGACATGTCATTTGGATTGTCGCATCCGTCACTGTGCTTACACCCACCTGTCATCTCCCAGCGCATAAAAACTTGGTAAACCTCTGAGCTCAGACACTTGTAAATTTGTTTGAAGAGTGAATAGTTGAATGCCAGAATATTAATGCTGACAAAGCACTTTAGTTATGGATACGTTTTCAATGCCAACAGCAAAGCTCTGAAACAGAAAATGAGGTCATACCTCAGCAACTGCTTTATGTACTGACACGGTGATGAGGTTGACCACAAAAATGGAGCATTACCACAGAATTTTAGAAATGAAGACTGTATATAAAAGTTGGATGTTGTGTCCGGGTCTGAAAAGTGAAGCCGATGTGAAAGTGCTGTTAAATGGCATTCCTTCTAACGGCCAGCAGGGGGAAGCCTTTTGGTTGCTTTATGACCACAGCTTTTCTAATAATGTGAGTTCAATCGCAGGTTGAAAGGTTTACTAAAAACAACATGATGTTCACTTTGTAAATAACATGTATTTTCTCCATTAGGTCCAAAGAGAGCAATGAAACAGTTTATGCATTCAGCTAGGCCTAGCTTCTGACAAGTTGCTAATAGGTATGTCACCAAAACCAACACTTACAGAATATTTAATTTCCCAAATTCTAAAAATAAAACAGTACTCACCTCTCTCCACTCCCTGTTGGCTATTCCAAATAGGAATTTGGATACCTATTCATACTAAAAATGACTCATTTGATATGCCTCCAGCTGACACACAACTCCACACAGTACTACTGGAGACAGGAGGGGACATAGCCCGTCCCCTCACCAGCAGCTGAACACATAAACAGCAGTGCAACAAACTTGGTGAAGCATGTTAAAGACTGATGCCCCCGTTTTTATGAGGAATTTGTTTTTATTTGTTTTTAATTTGCAATTTTGAAGTATTAAACAGTTAGCATAAAGCTTAGCCTTGGCTGGTGCACATGCTAATGCTAGTTGTTTAACTATTAGCAATATCGTATACTGGCTAACGGGTAATAAACAAAAACATTAATGTTAGAGCAAGACAAAGTTCTGCCCATCTGTAATATTAACAGAAATACTTCAGTTAACAAGCTAACACAATCATTTGTGTCTAAAAAAAAGTTTCTCTTGATGCTGACAAAAGTCAACCAACAGCTAGACAGTTGAAAGTGGCACTCAAATGACTCTATGTTATCAACAATGAAAATAAGGAGTCAAACAAACAGGATTGTAGCTGATAACATTTGCACAGACCTGTATTATTGTAATGGCCCTCTCATCACTTACAGCTACATTTTCTCTTCTTATTTCATGTGTTGAGTCAGGTCTCTCTTGCAAATGAGAGCTTGGTCTCAGTGAGATTACCTAACTATGTAAAGCATGTATCAGCTATCTAAACTTTGTAGTATTAAGCGGTTCACTTGCACCAGCAGTTCTTAGAGTCAAACTTAGGTTCATAATACATATTTTTTAATTTGCGGTTTCTGATACTTTCTTGATATCAACAAGATGGGAAGATGGAAATATATCTAAAGGACTGAGGCTTCTATCTATAAAAGATTAAAAACAAAATAATAGTCTGATCAGAAAAAAAATGACCGAAAAAAAGCACAATCAGACAGACCAGAGACTTATTTTTGTGACATCTGATTATTAAAGCAACACCTTCCACTGAGATGGCTTGCATTATAATTAACTATAGCATTAATTAATTGTAAATTTATGCCTGAGTGAATGCATGAGCTGTCATCAACTGATGATATCACGTGACTTGTGCAATCATGTATTCATTAGCATTCGTGGCCGTTAGTGAAAATCTTTGTTTTTGTTAACTTCAAATGAGAATTTAGTAATCTTCCTGCAACATCAGGTTAGGTAGATTTGCAGATGCAGTCCCACCCACTACATTTAATGATTTAGAATAGGCCTGGAGTCGAGTCAAGATCAAGATAGACTATTAATAATAACATTTTGTAAATGTGTTTTTTTTCACCACCTCGCAAACTTCACACTGAATTTGAGTGCAAACTCCAAAAACACATGTCCTAATTTTTCCCGCCTTCTGTGTGGCTGCAGAAGTGTTCAAACTTGCCGTGTTTTGGCAGTCTGTCAGTCTGTAGTCTGTATAAGTTGCATAGTGTACAGAGTGCAGTGAGCTAGGGCTCAGCTGGATGAATATACAGTCATCCTTTAATCTTGCTGTGAAGCACCGGATGACACATGGTCTCCATGTGAAAGTGCAGAGAAAAAAAGCCATTGATCATACACCCGTAACAATACGTCCTCACCATCACTACTTTCAACTCTTCCTTAATGATGGGGGGGGACGAGATTGACAAAGGCACCACAAATGCTGCCTTTTTTAATGAAAGAAATACCAAAGGTGAATAGTTTGATAATGTTCCCATCTTCTTAACGGGCTTTTCCCAATTGTCGAAGCAGTGTGATCAAAGCACATCCACATTCACGCACCATGGGAACAATTGCTGAAACACAAACACACATAAAAGCACACAAGCATGCACCAAAGAGAAACACTGGACTGTTGCTCAGTTTTATGAGCTAATATGAATATGGTACGTGAGCTTGCCCGAGGCCCTGTATGTGTGCGCTTTTGTGTGTACATGTGAGTGTGTGCGCAGCTCTGCCGATGCGGTCTAATGCTGTGTGACTGGGGCCAGTGCTGTCAGCAGAGCAGAGACATGGACGCAGCACAAGTGCCTCCTTGCATAAACGCAGGGATGCTCATCCTCCTTTCTCACTATCTGACATTTAAAGGTCCAATCCGCAATTCTGGAAGCTCATCAATTATTGGTTTACACACCACCAACCAAGGAGAAACACTAGAGCTTGCTGTTCAGCGCTCAGGTGATAAAGTGCGAATATTTAGGAAATTCAGCTAAAGAAATGAAGGATAAACAAACCACGGATGATCAGACATTAAAAAACTATTTTAACCTTTAAGATTTCATGTAAATGTAGAGAATTTTTCTCCAATCATGGTTATTTTTAGCAGGCTGTTAACAGGCATGAGTGTCACAGTTTGCTAGTGAAAACAAAGTAGGAATGACAGATGAAAACAACAAGGAAATGCATTACAATCCCTAAGCCTGTCTGGGCACGTGTGCCTGTCTATGAGAGGATCTGTTCACAGTGTTTAAGACAAACAAAACTATAGAGTTTCTCAGATATCTCAAAATAAAATGTCTAATATATTCATACAAAATAACTCAACTCAACCTCATTACCTTATGTTTACAATCAAATATTGCAAATCCTTTCCATTATGGGCCATCGTAACAAGTCATTGCTATCTGCATTTGATGACTTGTAAATGTCATGACTTGGAACTAGTGAATGAGATCATCAAGCGTCAACTGAGATCAAGGGAACCAAACTGCGGTCTGTTCCTTGGACTTCTTTTTGAAACTAGAGGTGTCACCTCTAGCTAGCTGTTAGAAAGAATGCAAGTTTTAAGGCACTTCCTCTCTGGCTTCACTTTTCACAACAACAAGCTGCATCCGTCCCCTATCAGGGATGTCACAATACAAGAATTTCAAACTTGATACCAACTGATACAGAGGAAAATTTATACTTGAGGGGAAAACATACACAAGTAAGATCAATATTTTTTATATATTTTAAAGCAAGATTGGAACAATAGCCAAGAAGCTGTGACTAAGAAGTAGATTCTAGGGTCCTTCTATGCCACAAATGAGCTTGGTGGCTAATATTTACATTTGAACCACCTAGCTTAAACGTCTCTTATGTTTTCCCGTGATAATTTTCATATTGGCTTAACATAAAATATCCCCCTCTACTGGTACTGCAGCTTGCTGCAACTTCTGCATGCCGGTGGACCAGGGTGTCTATTACACGCTTTGCCACGATACTCACTTGTGCTCGAGGTTGCCGACTGGTCTCTAACCCTGTGTGACTGGGCTGTACCATAATTATTTTTATATCTATTGAAGTGTCAAACCAATATTTGCTCATATCTCCCTCTTGTTTTTTGTTTTTTTTAATATTTTACAGGAATTGCTTTGTATTTTTGACATAGCAATAGTCCTAGCCCCCCACCAAACCCCAAAATCGGAAGATGCAATTGTACCCACTTTGCTTGTCTTTTCTAAATAAAAAATGCACTGCAGTACTTATTTAAGAAAAGCAAGCCTTTGTTGTTCCCCCAATGAAAAATTGTAAAGGTACACCTGAAGATGATGCCTCTATTCCTGCTGTTCATTAATTTTATAAATACAGCATAGCAAGACTTTGGGTTTAAATGTGACAGTGTATGAGATGTGAAGAACAAATAAAAAAAATGGAAGCAGCGTGTCTCTTTGGTTATCTTGTTTTCACTGGTGTTGATGTGATAGAGAGCCTCTGGTTTTATGTTTAGGCAAGTTGTTAACACATTATTTGAAATGAGAAATCCATTTGTATGTTAAAAATTAACAAAAACAATCCTACTCTCGTTGTCTGTCTACTGAGACAAATTGCTGTTGGATTGCACACTGGGCCTTTAAACACCACTGGACAAGTTGCCAAATAGAACCCCAGCTTTCAAGTGATTGAGGCGTGTGTCTGTGTGTTGAATCTGTAGGAGGGAAGTGGCTGGTTTGTGTGTGAAGATGATCTGTTTCCCCTCACTCACATTGGGAGCAGAGAACAGTGACGAATACGACCCCTGACATATGCAAATGTCTACTGATTCACAGAGGCGAGGCAGAGTGTGTGTGTCCATGTGTAGTGCATGCAAGCTGTGTTTGTACAGTACCAAATCTGCCTGCATGTGGTGGATGTTTATCTGTTGTTGTGTCTGTTTGCCCGAAGAATTTAAAATGCACGTGTACACGTGCATTAGAGAGTGCTTCTATACGCACTCTGCGTTAGGTCTGCTGGGAGCTGTTGCGTTGATCTGTTTGTGTGGACATGTGTGTGACAGAGAGAGTGATAAGAGACGAGCGTACTTGGATCTGACTTGGAGAACGTGTCTCTATCCAGCAGGTTCCTAAAAAAAAGAAAGACAGAGAAAGAAAACAAAGCGTTCCATTAACATAAACATGAATTACACAGCTGTCCTACTTCAACAAATAAAGAACAACTACAAATTTATTACATCATTAAAATTTCCTTAATTAGCTCCCATACTGACCCTGACAACTTGTTTACCCAGAATTCTCCACTGACTTGATTAACAAAAGTCATTTCACCCAGTGACACTGCAGCGGTAAAAATCAAGCTTGAAGAGGAGCCCATTTATATTTTAACCATACAGGAAAAACAGCAGAAAAGAAGATGCATTTTTCCCTTTTTTGCACTCTCTCGGAGTGCCAGAAGCAACTGTGGAAGCTGCCATCAAATTTACATGACATTCAACACACTGCATGGGCACGGATAAATGCACCGAAGAGTTCCATCACAGAGCAGATGCTTGGCGCTTCTGAGATATCCCACAGTAAGACAGCTCCGAAGAAATTAAATATTCAAATGGAGATGACAAGTTGCAGATGCCTAAGACCGGTGTATAAGGAAACCAAGAAGCAAGCTCAGAATAAGGGTAGGGAGACCTGGCTTGTTACGTCAGCAGAGGTGGGGCATTTGTGGTTTTAACTCTGTGTCAGTTGCTTCACAGTGTCCCGAGGTCTCAGGAGGAGGTAGTCAGAAGTCCAACAACAACCCAAGGGGCTAAAACAAATTTTTCACTTATTCCCTCAGCTTGTACTCCTGCCAAATGTTACATTAGACGTTCATAAAGCTTTCATTGAGCAAACCAGAAAGGCTAAATAACATGAGTAGCCTGGTCAACAGTATTTTACAGCACCACCCAGTTTCCAGTGTTTTGCATGAAATGTAACTCAAATTCTTAATAATGTGTAAGCCAAAATCTGGACATTAAAGCTATTCTGCAAAATTCCTTGTGTATATGAGTTAGTCAAACAACTTGATCAGCTCTCTTACTGTGTGTTGTGATACAACATACCGCGTCTTTACTGCATGAAGCTGTGACCGTCGACATCATTTCATCATCATTATAGCAGCCGTGGTAATTGTTTTGACTTTGGCAACGGCAACCTGATCGCCACATTTCGACTTTTTCACAGTGGTACATTGAATTTATTTGCAGAAAGCCTTTTGAGTTTAATCTAAAATTTTTGACTTAATTCTCAAAATGGACTTTTTTTTTTTCTCAATGTGGGTTTGATACTCGTGTGATCAAAAGGCAACAACAACCACAAATATACAATCTAAAACCAAGAATCAGTGTAACAAAGAGACACAGACAGATCTACACTTTTGCCTATAATAGACAACCAGGTTTGTTAGATGGCATTGTGCTGTCTGCATCTTAAATGAAAATCATGGTTTAAAAATCAATAATAGCTTGTGATTAGCAGAGAATTAGAGCAATGAAATACTACACATGTCTAAAGTGTGGGAACTGGCAAATATACAATAAGAGACACCACAAAAATAAATACAAAACACGCTTCACAACAATCCCTCCGTAATCTGACAGATTCAAAAGGATGAAAAGCTCAAGTGTTTGTGCTGTCTCAGGTAGTGAAAAGGAAAAAGAAATGAAGTTTTTAACAGGCTCCTGAGGTCAGGATCCACTATAAAATAGTCACTGCTGAAATCTTTTATTACTGACATGAATTAAAGCTGAACTGAGTCATAAACATGATTGCTGAGGTCAACTGTAACGTGTACTTAAGAAACAACTAGCATTTCCCACGCGCCTAGATTTAGATCCTTTAAAAGAAGGCCATTGTGTGGTGTATGAATTTAAACTGCGATAATCACAGCAGCATGACTTTGTCCATATTGTGCACCGCTCACAGGGAACAAACGTTGAAGGGGAAGAACGGGGAGAGAGCCCGCTGCTATCAAGCTAGCTGCAGGGTGAGCACTCTGTCGCCCATCCTGTCCTGTGTGACAAGCAGCGAGTGACTTGAAGCCAGTGATGGCTAGTGATGTATCTAGATCAGGCACTCGTGTTGTGCTGATCCCACTGTTACCCAGATGGTAAAAAGCTACGCTCTGCTGCTTCTCTGTCAGGGCACACCCACTGGCCCTTTGAGAGCTTTGAGATGCTAAATAAATGATAATAAGCAATGGAACTGAGCCTAGTCATATCGGGGATGTATTTTACAACTGGCAGATAGTCTGGAAGATTGCGTAGGAGTGAGAAGTGGGCAACTTCACCTGCCAAATGAGATAAATGTCCAATAAAGAGAATAGTGTACCCGATTGTCTCCCAGAGGAGTGTGTGTGGAGGCAGGAAACAAGATGCAGTGAAGAAAAAAAAATAGAGTGTCTCAAGAGTCTAAGAAAGACAGCACCAAGTTGTATATGTACGTGTGTGTGTGTGTGTATGTGTGTATTTGGAGGCAGACATACACACACACATCTATGGATACGGTAACCTCCCTATGATTCACACACACCTGAGGGCTTCCACCTGCCCCTCAGAGAGATGGGAGACTCTTTAAAAAGCCCTTTCCTCCACAGGCAGCCTTGCAAACGTCTGGGTGGTCAGAACAGAGTGCCTCGTAGTTCATCAAACATTTACGTTAGCAGTCCCTCTTCAACACCAGAATTACATTTGAAATCCCGCCAGTTACGCAACAGGCACCTAAACATGGCAGCTGGAGCTTTAAATACCTGCATGTGCGGGTGGGATGGGGGACTTCCATTTTTTGAGAGCATCTGAGATGAAATTTTCCTTCAGCAGTGAGAGTGCTAGCCCGGGGAGATCAGCCAGTATTCTTTTTCTAATGGCACATACGTATGTTGCGTTGCATTTCTACCCAGGGTTTTTTTTTTTAAGCAAAACAAACAATCTCTATCATATTTAAAGTGTACAAAATGGTGAAAATATTCACAAGGCAATGTGGAAAACCTCCTCCTCCTCAGGAAAAACAGGTTCCCACAAAGTCTGATAGTTTCTCCGCTTATTAATCACCTTCAGATGATAGTTCCTTAGTTTCAACAAGGCTCTGGGGCTTAATATTAAGGATGCAGATGCTAAACAGATACAGTAAAAAAAAACGTGCATGCTCAAATTCAATAGAAAAGCGCAAGTAGAGTTTGAAGAACCATAGGGCTGTCTAAACGTGAAATTTTCTCTACAGAACATTGTAGAATCTTTTATGATATGGGTACAAAATCTATATTTATTTTGGGGATAAATTATGGTCAGAATCTGTTTATTTCTATATTATCGTTCCTTTTGAAAACATATTTATTTTGTATTCATTTCATCTACACATGCCCATAAATTTTCGTATCACTTGACAGAAATGATCAAAAATGAGTTGCTGTAAATACATTCTGAAAAACAGCAAATAATAATAAATATTAAGGACCAATTTCATGGCCACTATTGCAATTAATTTGAACATATGCTACTTCCTCTCGTTAACTGTGGACCTGTTATGAGACCAATGTGAGCCGTTACATTTTGAGGCTATGGATCCCCAGTGTGACTGAAAGTATTTCTCCTGGTGGAGTAATACTTGAATATGAAGCCGCCAACTCGGCTTCATATGAGCCAAAGTAGCAAGAAATCGTCCTGGCATTCTCTTAAAGTCAGACACCATGCAACTGCTGAGTGGGCGGTTACTTTTATAGCGTAACCTCACGTAAACACACAAGCTTGACATCTGCCTTGCAAGAGTGTGGAGTGTTGTTTAGAGCAGCAGCAGTTGCCTGCAGAGCCATAACATCAGTTAATGAAGAGGTTCCCGCAAAAGATGCTGTAACCAACAGCACAAGCTGCTAGGAGGATAACTCCAGATCGATACAGTCCGCTGAAGCTCCAGAGATTACTCAGATGGTTTGATCAGTTTAGCCTTGAAACACCTGAGAAACTCTCTTAACTATTAAAGATTTTCTCCGATTCTGAGTGGGAGGGGAAACTAATGTTCGCCCAATAATGAACCGCAAGATTCCTGCTTTACCAAAAGAAGCCACAACATCAGTTTTTGTTTTTTTGGCCTTTTTTCAGCTTTACTGATAGATACAGTAAAGAAGTGACTAGAAAGCGGAGCGAGAGAGAGAGACACAGGGGAAGACGTGCTGCACAGGGCCGCTGGCCGGACTCAAACCCGGGCCGGCTGCTCTCAGCCATACAGCACGTGGTTGCCTGCTCAACGCACTGAGCTAAACCAGCGCCTGAACATATGTTATGAACAATGAACAGCTTTAGAACAAGGACATTCCGCCTGTCCTTGCTATGAAACAATTTCTTCTTCATCTGTTTTCAGTGCAGGTGATAAGGGACAAAAGTCAAGATTTCTTCTTATGTTTAAAAATAAGGTCAAAAGATTATTTAAACACAAGATTATCATATTTATTATATAGTAGCAGGATTATAAATGAAGTGAATATCTTTGCAAGATGTTCTTCTTGTACAAAATGATTTATTGGTACAAAATATTTTAAATGTTGAGCTACTACTAAAGAGAAAGCTTTTTACAAACTAAAGATTAGTAAGTTTCCCAAAACTTTCACTTTAAGCTCCTCCTATTACAGAAGGAGATTTGTAATGGCTATTATAAAGCAAGCAAAGCTTTTTTAGCTTGCTGCAAATGATAAATCCTCTATAATGATCATCCTTTATGATCCCAGCGTTTGTTTGCGCAACCTATGGGCCATAGTTGCACTTGACTGTGGACTATAGGGTTAGGTGAGGTTAGTATAGAGCTTCAGTGTGGACAGGATGTCAGGCTAGACAGGTCGCTAAGAAAAAGACGAAGCTTATTAAGGACCCAGACGTTTCAAAGAAACTCTTTCCTCTCTTCAAAAACGGAACCAAAATTCAGATGACGTGGTTCGAATTGATCTAATATTCAACAAGAGTGTTATAAAAGATAGATGGGAGATATAATTAACCTATGACTTATGAGGCTGAAGAACATGCGATGCTCATATCAATGCGTACATTCCTGCTATGGACTTTAAGACATAAAATAGCTGCTGCAATGACAGCACCCTACTTAAAAAAAGGCGGTTACATTTTTGATCAAAGTCCTGGTGAATTTCCTTCGGGTGAAGGTCAGAGCCCATGTGCCAGGTACAACAAAGATTTATGCCTTCAGTATCTGAATCTGGTGCGAAATGTCACGTTTTATGTCCTCTCAGGTAGGATTTGTACTTTTGTTTCTGTGTTTTTTTAAAGGCCAAAGATTACAGCAGTTTAATCAGGAACTAAACATTAATCTGAGGTTATATGTTAATTGTACTGACATTTTTTATAGGCTGCACCAGAACCTCTAAATGTCATTTGCATAATTACTTTACACACATGCTACATTATAATCTATTTTTAGTCCATATATTTTTGATAATGGCTTATGATGGATCTGCCAAAGAATCTGTATTCAAGAGGCTGAATCAGGTCATTCGGTG
>VURO01003241.1:11375-23828 GCA_015108175.1 Pelvicachromis taeniatus | reverse complement strand
GCCCCCCCAGCCCCCTCCCCCCCCCCCCCCCCCCAAAAAAAAAAAAAGAAAAAACACCAGCACCACAAACACAGTGGATAGGTCCAGCTCAATTACTTGAATTAGAGGACTTAAAGCTCAGCGACAGCTGTTGGCTACACTTACTCGAGTCTGCACACCTGACATTTTAAACACAACTAACTAAAACCCTTGATAAATTCCAAATATAAGGATTTACAGAAAAAAACTCACCTACTGTACATTTGTTGTGAAGGGCCAAACCAGCTATAGATGTCTGCTTCAAGTAAACATGTTAAATTCTTTCCCTGAGTTGGATGTCAAATCATCATTTCATGTTGAAATGCTGCTTTTGGCACTTCTGCACTGGCTTCAGATTCATTCATCCATCGATCCATGCATTATTATCTGCAACTGGTCAATCTGTGTTTTGATCCTCTGTATTGGAAGTGCAAAAGCTCTCTGCTCCTCCATTTGATTTATTTTACAGACACCTGAAAAGAGCCACATTTGTGAACAGCCTTTGACCCCTGATGGGTGAGTACGTCTGATGAATGAATAATAAGCCCACCCTAATTGGTCAGATGCCTTTTTGAGGTTGTCTTTGAATTCATTTGTGTAACAATACCTAGAAGATATGTTCCTGCTTCATGACATCTCAGCACACAGCTTAAACACACAAGCGGGAACCAACCTTCTGTATTTTAAACGTATAATTACTTGCTATCTTTTTCTCTTGAGTATGAAGACGTTGCCTGTTGTTCTATAGTTTACGGTTCAAGTCAGTCTCAGATCCCTTGTGACCTCATATTAATTTGAACTCCTTCCTAAAGTTACTTTCAGCTAGTTAAAAATATTCATGATAAAGAAGAAACTAAAATATTTATTAAGCTGACTGTTAGACTGTGTCACTGGACCCTATAGTCAAGCTAATTTTGCCACATGGATGTTAATGAGTTAAACATATTTTTCTCTGGCTGTAAATTATAAGGGTTCAAGACTGTGTGACTCACCAACCATTTGGAGCAAACTGAAGCCACACTCTTAGTCAGAAAAATGAGGGAACTGAGTTCAGTGGGGAAATGCATCCTACTTGGATGGAAGACCAGCAGTGCATCTTGAAGCTAAGCTTTTGGAAGCAGCCACCCAGAAGAAGTGCCTGAAGCTAGAATTATACTGCTCCACTCTCAGAGTCAATCTTTGCTGTGGGGAAATTGGCACTTTTGGCCTCCTTAAGCAGGCTCAGCATCCAACACCTGCTGCAGTCTTGGGTTACAGGTGCATTTCTGTCCCTTTAGGGCACTAGTTAGCCGCTCAGACCATCTTCCCAAGACAGGAATGATGCAAACTGATGTCAAATGTTATCTGAAAGACAACAGAATCCATATCACGAGATTAGTGATTATTTGAAAATGCATTTGACATGTACAAGTATGCAAGCTCTTGGGAATATAATGAGCTATTTTGCATATAAAATACTTTTTGTCACCCACATTTTTGATTTAGTGTATCCTGGGAGTACATCCCCATTTGAATTTTGTGATTTTTATCACAACGCAATCAGCAGAGAAATGTGCTTATGCAACTGCCTTTTAAAAAAAAACATGTCTCTCTGGAAAACCTTGAGAGAATTTTTTTTCAAGGCAGCTTTTTCATTGCCTTCACAGTGAGAAACCTTTCACAGCAAGCCTTAAATGCTTAGGACTGAACACGAGGGCCATCACTCACTGACGCCTTCTGCCAAAGCCACTTTTCACCGATGAAGCTTGGCACATCTTCTTCTTTTCTTTTTTTAAAAGTCATATTCTAAGCAGTGTTTTTAGAGTGTCAAGACCTCGTGTCACGTTGGTTCAAAGACAAAGGACCAGAGGAGTCCCGGAGAATCAGATTCTCCACTTTTATTCTGTCACTCACAAGACAGCGTTGCAAGCATTTCTGCTGTGGAAGGGTTTTTTGAAGGCACTGGAGGGGGAAAAATGGGACACAGAACGAGATCAGTGAACACTTCTCCACTTTCCCAGGGAGGACTTCTCCAAAGGTCACAGTGCCCATTCACACACCAATTTACATTGAGTAGCACTCTCCACAGTTCTTCTGCGCCAGGAGTTTTGCCCAGAAAGCCCGCCATAAATCAGTCATGGACCGAGTCCAACATCAAGTAAAATCTAAAATCTCTTCTTCTATATAGGCAGCAGCTGCAAAGGAAACGTTTTTTTTCTTGAAATATTTCTTTGTGATGTTAGATATCATTTGGTTTTGCTTTCCTAAGTTTACTTTGCAATTGATGTAGATCAAAGCACAGAACATTTCACAAAGAATCAGGCTGTGAATCCCAGCGGTCACTTGAAAGCACTGACAAAATCAGCAAATAAAGAGTGATGATAAATTCTCCTGACATTTATTCAGTTAATCTGTGTTTCAACATTGTTGAGCTGTTTTTATGATTAATATATCATTGCATGCTTGTCTTAATTGAGGTAAAGTGAACAATTATTATGACGATCAAGTCAAAGTTAACCCTCTATTTTGCTGTGTGTTCTTTTTGTTGCTCTGCACCTTCAGTTGTTTTCCCAGGATACCAGATATTAGACTTGCATGTGTATCTCAGCCAGCTGAATATATGCATACTACAACACATGCAAGCCCATGAATATGAAAACTGAGCACACCAGGTGGTGAGAGCCCAACAGCGAAGTATGATTTTTCTTGGTATATATGTAACAAATGTGTAGTCATGTGGAACTCAGCACCAGAGCAACTGCTTCAGTAACACCACATAGAAAAGCAGCATACAAAAAAGCCATTATCGCCTGCCATCACTCTCATAGTTATTGTTTAGAGGTTCTTGTTCTCCAGAAGGCGTGTTATCTTGCTGTGATAACCAGAAAGCAACAAGTATGTAGTTTCTGTGAAGTCACTAAATGCCATCCTTGAAACTGTTTGCAGAATGAAGTTAATTTTGTGAAAGCTTGATGTCCAATCAAATCATTTTGAGTACTTTATTAAGTAGTTTGTTTCTTTGAAACCTAACCAAAAGTCTAACATTGTGAAACATGAATTTCAAACTCAGATGTCAAAGTCATGTCACAGGTGTTCGCCTAACTGGACATGTAGAAGTTATATCAACTGATAATAGCTGATAATGTCTTATTCAAAATATGACACAAAAAGCTATAGGCCAACTTTACTTAAAGATACACTTTAATTTGCAATTTATGAGATTATTTAATAGGAAAAGAATGCATGTGTTAATCATTAAAATACATGTGTTGTCACATCTTCAAATGCTTTTATAGATAGAGAGTAGCCACATACTTACCTTATGTCACTTGTAATGTAAAGATCACAGACAACTCTATGAAGCTATACATGATGACATAACATGTCTTTCTTGTTCTATTTTCTCCCTCTTCCCTTTCCCTTTCCACCTCATCCTCCTTCTCCTCTTCTCATCTCCTGAACTGAAGTCAGGGTTCTAATACATGAAAACGTGAATAAACATTTTTATTTTTTCTTGATATTATCGCAGTTACTTACTGTCAGCAGATTAGACACACAACTCTCCCGTCTCCCGTTTCCCGTCATCAAGCTAGCTACAGAACAACAGTTGGTTATAAGCTAACTCATGCCAAATGATGTAAGGCTTGGGTGTCTTATAAAATCCCATTTTTCCTCTAATAAAAAGTTTGGTTATATTCTCACATCTAATTAAAGTTTATTTACCATCCAAGTCCAACAATGTTAGATCCACTTTGAAGAAAGTTTCACTAATGCTGACTAACAGCAGCTAACAGCAGCAAAATCAACAGCACCTGCTGACAGACAGCCGCCTTCAGAGTAAATGGACATCGACACCAGACATACTGCTAAGGTAAATGGCGAGCTGGCAGTCTACACTCACTACAGATAAATAGTTTCCTCCATAGCTAGGAAAAGGCATTTGATTTAGGAAGGGTTAAAAAAAAGAGACACAATTCAGTCATTAGTATACGATCTATTGTATATACTCTTTTTCTGTAAAAATTGTGTGTTTCTGTTCTGTGTCTTGTTCTGTTAGTGTATGTGTCTCTTGCTGCTGTTACAACCAAATTTCCTCCTGTGGGACAATTAAAGGATTATTCTTTTCTATTCTATATCTAGTGTTACATACTGTACCTTTAAAAACATCATCAGATTCATCCTGATTCAAATGAATACAAAATACAATACTAATTTAAAACTAAACACAAACTGAGAGTGCAGGATTGCAAAGGAGAGAACCAGGAGAACTCAGGCGGTAGACTCAGGAAGGCGAGCAGACAATCTGACAGAGACAGAGTGAAAGACAAAACTAAAGGCTTTTCTCATATCGCTAATTTGTGCCTTATTGTCTTCTCTGTCCTCTGTCCTGTGACCCAGAAATCAATCTCGGTGTGCCATGCTGAAGAGTGTCTGAGTGATATTGCAATTCCTAAAATGTATGTGGAGGACAGAGGAGATTTGAGAGAGCAGGCTTGGTAGCTGTAATCGAGGATGCACAGGTGTGTCTTTCGCAGAAATGCTCTTACCTTTGATGATAGTATGACACACAGCTGCAATAAACAGACCATAGTGGGAGGAGTCTTCTGAATATCAGTCCTTTGTATTTAAAACTTGTTTCAGTTAGTCAGCTGATCAACTGCATGACTGAAATGACTGAAGTGCATTTCACTGTACGTCTGTGTGGGTGATTAAAATTGGCCTCATATCCTGTCATATTATACTGTATTCTGAACTTAATTAAAGTAGTCCTGTATATAAAAAATGTCACGAATGCTCTGAGATCATAAAATACAGCAGTAGTTTATTGATTTGTTGGGCTAGAACAATTTATGATGCAGCTGAGTCTACGGTCATATTTAACTGACATGGCTTTAAAATGACAGCTTTGAAGCAAAGATGTCTCATTTAGTTAAACAACACTATTGCCCCAGCTTCTCTCTCCTCATGTATCTTCCTCACCTCCTCATCTTGCATCTTTGGTGGGAGACACTAAGGATGTGCTCTCAAATTTCCCTCAGAAAGTTCTTAACTGAGTGAAGCGACCCACAAGTTTCCAACTTTTTGGAAAGGTGCTTCAGTGCTTCCTTATTTTAGCACAGGATACACTGGCGCATCCTTTATGAAAGGCAAAGCAATGAAGCCATCTGATAATGCATAGCAACACATCATCAAACAAATCAACATGTGGCAGTAATGGCATGTTAGTGTTCATTTTTATTTGATGCCATAAGCTGCTGATATGTTTTTGCCTCGTGATATTTTCAGTGGAGATCAAGGAAAAGTTTAGGTTAGGAAGGATTAGGAAATGAAGGCATGGTTCTTTTTTTTCTTTTTCTTTTTAAGAAACAAGGAGATAAATCTAGGATGTAACTGAGAAAGAGGTTAAATATCCACACAGGGTTGATTGAGACAGAGGTGGGAACAAATCACATGTGAAAGCACTTAAGGTGGCGCAGATGGTCAGTAAACGAAGAAAAGGGACAAAGGCACGGACACCACAACAAGAATCAGGGAAATCTTGTAGCACAAAAACAAGCAAAAGTATTAAAGGGACATGTCAAAACCATCATATGATAACATTTGAAACAGGTGAATAAGACCTTGATTTCCCCCACTTATTCTATATTTCATTATTGTCATGAAAATAACAAAACTGATATTTTGGAGCCAAAGCCTGTAGCACCTTATCTGCCATTGTCCTGCATTTCCAAAAAGCCATGAATACATGTAAGTAAGCCACATTTTGGCTGCATATGTTAACATGTAACATGTTTGATATGTTACATACTCTAGGTATGCTCTGCTTTTTGTTTTTTTGTTCCTTTGATTTTTAAAATATTGCTGGCATTTTATGACTATTGCAGTAAACACTCTGTCTTCCTCCTATAGTCTAAATGCATGCTTTTTAATATGCAATTCTATATTGGCTGTAGGTGTTAATGTGTGGGTTGATAATTGTCTATTTTCAGTGTTATCCCTATTCAGTGTGTATCCCACCTCTCACCTTATGACAGCTTGGATAGACTCCATCTGCTACACAACCCTAAGCTGGATAAATGGTTCATAAGGTGGATGAATTGATGCATGGATGGATGGACTGCTTTGATTGTGGCTGCTGTTTGTAAATTATTCCTTCCTAAGTCCCATTCTAACTATTTGTATCACTTTCCTGCAATGTGCGAGTAGTATGGATGTTGTGTTGGTGTGGCTTAAAAAAAAAAAACACTTCAGTATTCTGTAATGAGCCGTGTGCTGGCACTTTACGCTACACATCATATTTGCACCAAAATGTCTCCTTCAGATGCCTCGGGACATTTCAGTAGAACCTGAGGAAGTCTACTTGAACTGACTATTGGTGCGCAAAAAAAGATGACCAAGCAAATGTTTGTGCTCCCGCTGCCTGATGCCTCACCTCGTAGTTATATTCTGCAGCGTCATCCAATGAAAACTGCTGTTTGGTTTCTGGGAAATAGCCTGAAGCCCCCTGGTGATGATCCTTGACAAGAACACTCAGAGAGTTTTACACTGTCTGAGTTGATGTTTGCTTTCTCTGCAAGTCTGAGGTCCATTGTGAAATTGCACACATGGAGGTGACTAAAATAGGCCATCTAGGGGTCTAAAAATAGTAACTGCTCTGGGAAGAGGTCAACATGACATGACCTGAAGAAGATCAAGAAGAGTTATAAGTTATAGATCAGGTATGTTTTTGGTTTTCATGACTTTTCATGTCTGCACTTGTAATATGTTTACAGTATATAGTACACTTATGTTTATGCATTAACACAGAGTGTAGACATGTAATTATTCTGGTGTTTGGCCATAAGTGTGGACTATGAAAAAAAAAATACTGTTATCATTTAATGTGCGTTCTTTCAACAGTTGCTCTTTTCATTCTGAGTCAAAGTGGTCGACAAACCAGCCAATATTCCCGTTCTAAAAATCACACAGGTCATTAGCATGACTGCAGAGCAAAGTGCACATCTATTTTAGAAAATGAAATAATATATTTGAATGCATTTTTAAAGATTTATACTTGGAGCTGAGTAGCAGACACAATATTGTTTTTGGGCTTAATAAGACAAATGTAATGGTAACACCTCCATTATCCTTTTATTCAATAATTTTGTCTCATAAAAAATGATTTTCAGAGTTGGTGGCCTCCTAACAGGTGGCATGCTGCCATGGTCTCAATGCCAAAATAGATTATCCTAAAGGTGATGCTATTTTGCAAATGCATGATAATGAGATTCTCACTGAGTTGCAAATTTGTTAGCTTCAGAAATTTCAGTGAACGGCATTATAACAACATCTGCCGGCCTGTCATGACAACTCTATCAAACAAGACAAAGCATCCGGTCTCAGTGTTCATTTTCACTCCAAATTGTCCTGTATCATTTCACTAAGAACATTACAGTTTAAAAATAACACCCAAAAGTTGGACACGACATCTGGTTAAACTTGATCAATGTGAACCCAGAAAAGAGATTTTGAGGGAGGTCAAAAGCGATGGAAGAAAAAGCTGCAGGGGCTGAGAGATAGATGGATATCAGCTGGGTGATTGAAATGCAGAGCAACAGGGATGGACAAGTTGAGAAGCTGGTGATGCATCATTGATTGGCACCGTCTCAGAGCCAGGACAGATACCGCATCACAGCTGAGGTGTTCGATTCAAATTGACAAATGTTCAATCATGTTTTGGAAGGCTAGAATGTGTTTAATTATTGGGTGAAATGAGGGGTATATGTGACCAGTAAGCAGGGCAGAGGGGAAGGGCAAAACTGTAACTCTTTTACACAAATTAGAGAGAAGCTTGGCACTGTCTACAATCAATATATTAATTACGGTTGTGTGTGATAATCAAGGAGCGATGCTGATGACAGTCCTACTTTGATTAATGATTTCACTGGGAATTGGTCCAAGCGCAAAGCAAATGTGCCAGAACCGTGACATTAACAGTATAGCATATCCGGTATACGACTGTTTAAATGTCTATTGATAGACCATGGTAAATGGGTTAAGGCACAGCCAAGAAATGAATGGCAGCACCATAAACAATCAAACATTTAATGGCACATTCCATTCCACTTAGCATATTCAGTTCTGTGCAGTAATTGATTTAAAAGCCAACTAGTTTGGTATCAAGAGTGCTGAATCTGTGTCTGGATAAAAGTGAATGCACTGTAGGTATATCAAAGTCACATTGAAACCTTTAATACTTCAACTCGCACAGTGCTTAATCTTCCTTCATCTCACAATTCCAGCCCTTGTTTTTTTCCCCTCTCTTCCTCTCCATCTTTTTTCTTTGCGAGCATTACAAACACAGAAGAAACCTTCTGAGAAAATACAGCGTGGCACAGATTGATTATAGGTCTCTGTTAATACATTGGAGACCATCACAGTGTGGGGATGCTGCTGAGTTTTGAGGGGAAATGAAAAAATCTAGCAGTAAATGCTTGTCTGATTGAACTGCGCAAACAGCTGACTTTAGCTTCTTTTAGAATTTCGGTAAGTCTACAAACTGATGAGAAGTTTATAGTGATGATGAGTGTATATACTTTTGTATACATTACTGTTTGTCAGTTGAAACCTGCTTATCAATTCTCTTTCATTTCCCCCCATCAATCACACGTCCCACACTGTGATACTTCTTAAGGCAAAAAAATAAATAAATGTTTCCAAGCAACTGCCTAACAGCTGAGACACAACTATCAAAGACAAGAATAAAAACACAGCCCAGTCGTGTGCAAGGCCATTTAGCTGCTTCTTCGAAATAGTTTGGGGGTTAAGCTGAAAGAATCGATAGCTGCCCTCTCTGGTTCTTGTAAAAACATTTGTTATACTATGAGGCAGCACTGAAGTTAATACTACTAAAAAAAACCTGCATGTTTAGCATGCTTTTGTAGGTTTAAGGGCTTCATTCATCATTCAGTGGATTTTTTTTTTTAATCTGACTTCGACGGCGGCATTTATTTTTCAGTGTCAGAAATCATCTCTTTAGTTTGTTTAAACACAGGCAGGAGGCATTTTTAAAAATCCAGGCACTCATTATTTTGAAAGGCAACGAGACATAGCTGTATATTGCTTCTGAGAGGAATGTACTGGATTTTTCATTAAGCCACGAACAGAAGTCAATATGGTACTTACATGTTTGGCAATTTTTCCTTCTGCTTTGAAAACTTGCTCCATGTGTTGCTGCTAAAGGCTTGGCAAATGATGGATTCACTCTGTCGCTTCACTCAAGCATCTCTTATTATCAGTATACTGACTTTGAAACAAACATTCTCACTTGGTAATCTTTCTTGCAAAACTGTACGGCAGCTACATCAGCACTCTGCTGATAATGAACTAATGGCTGCCAACATACTGCATGCGCAGCACCAGTTCTGCAGCGCAGAATGCTTAGCAATGCCAGCCACATCCAATCAAGACATTGCTCCAGAACTCTGTGGAGGTTACCAAGTAAGAGGATGGAGCAAAGGAAGCACATATGTAATGAGTTGCAGTGGAAACTGGAGCAGGGTAGATAGTGAATGCGATAAAGGAGTAGAAAAAGAGTGAAACATATAAGGCGAATGGACTGGATGAGCTGGCGAGAGCGGGTTGCAGAATTGTGTCAGTGATAAGAAATGGTGAAATCAATTCTGCACAAATTGAAGCAGATTGATTTGGGAGTGAAAAAAAGGAAATAGTGATGAGATTAATTATGGGAGAAAGGAGAGAATGATGGAAGGATGGTAGAGAAATGGACATCACCTATAGGTGACTAGAAACCAGTGAAGTTTATTTTTAGGTTAGCTTAATGTTCTTACTTTGGACTAATTTGTACTCTGATAAATGCATCATCAATGACGCTATCATCATTTATTAAATCTTTTGTTTATTTATTCTCTTTTATTCATAATTCATTTCCTCTCTTCATTAAAACCATGCTAATATCAGTCCCTAGTGATCTTTAAGATAAATGAGAATATCTACAGTACCATTATTCTTTCACCTCCTCTTGGCAGACTTGCTGGACTGTGTGGGTTGCCTTTTGTGTCTGACAGCGTGTATCATCATTCGATTTTTACTTTTCTTAACTAGGCGAACCTTGGAGAGGCAATTAACGGATAATAATAAATCTGATGATTCCCACTGACTTAATTGTTTATTGTGCTGAAATTATAGATACTGTGACTTATGGGTTATTGTGACTCTAAAAGAGTTGCACACACTCACACGGTCCTAAAAAGCAACTATTAATTTAAACATATCGCTCTCATTTTGCACACAGCCCACTGCCAGTCTTGCTTGACTGTGGTCACACTGAGAGACAGGAGTGCATTTGTGCATCTGCTAAATTCATTACTGCAAATGTAAGAACTACCTGCCTGTTTGTCTGTGTCCCTGGCCTTGCTCTCTCTCTTTTTCACTCATCCACTTATTCCCTTTTTACACCTCAGGCAAAAAGCGAGGTTCCTCTCCTCATTAACCTCCCTGCCTCTCTCTAGCTCACCTCAGGCCAGCCCCACCTTAAGCTGCACTCATTACTGCTGAATGGGCTCAAGCTGGGTATACGGAAACTGAACTGAAGTTGGGAAGCAGAGAAGGTAAAACGGGGCGAGACAAATAGACGGTTGGAGAGGGGAGACAGTCATAATGGGCGAGAGACGAGATAAAAAAAAAAACAAGTGAGACAACAACTGGGGGAAAAAAGAAAGGTGGAGAAAGTAGCGATTCGCTTTAGTGTGGTTAAAGGAAAAAAGAATAAAAGAGCGACCAAGACCACTGGGGCAGAGAATCCATTAGAGAACTCATGAGTGGCTAAAATGATATGTGAGCAAGTCATAAGCAGACATGCTCAGAGCTTAAAACTGTGGCACTTGGCGTGGTTATCCTTGATAGATACCTACCTGCAGAAACCTGTTATTCATCAATGCCACATTTCTGTTGGAACAAGACCACCAATTCAGGCTCTGAGCAAAGTGTTTCACGGTGCGGCCCTAGCTTTTCTAACATTTTCACCAGACTGAACTGCTTTTATGGACCTGTCTGCAGTGTCTTTATTGCTGAGTCAGAGTTCAGTAATCCCCACAGATGTATCATTGATTAATGAGCTGCTGCTTTAAGTACAACAATTATGGATAGAAATGGATACAAAAGTACTCTTGATGATAATGAAGCAAACTGTTTTGTTTTTGCCACTACTAAATGTTCTGCTTTTTGCTACCCAGATCTATAGGATATGTAGGTGATTAATGGTTTAAGGAATGCTCTTTAAGTGCTATCATTAAGATTTTTTTCTTTTTTTTTTTTTTTAATTAGAAGGGGATCGTTTGCAGAGTGAGAGGCAGAACTTGTTCTCAGAGAGAGGAAAATTAACAGCGCTCAGCATCAAAAGCCTCCTCAAGGCCACAAGGCAAACAGCGGACGCTAACTATGGCAATGATGTGACATGAAACATGACTGGCCGTTCTGACATCAGTCTTCTATAATAAAGTAATTATGCTGATGTTTTTTTTGTCATTATACTTCAATAACACCAGTGACTTGGATCTAGAAAGTGAGAATGGTGCGATGATGGAAAAAATTGATAGAGTGGAGAATTAAAATGAATGAAAAGTAGCAGTTGCATTTTAAAAGCCATAAAACAGAGAGAGCGCGAAGGAAGGAGAGAGTGTTAAGCAGCAGACATGATTAAATTCCATCATCTATTACGGCTCGGCTCGACGCTTTGATCTGGTTTCAAGGCCGAACTCTCTGACAGGCTCGGGTTCCGTTCTCAAAAGGTGACTCTTCCTGTGCTTTTTGTCATTTATTATTACTACACTCCATGCCTATGAGGAAACGCATCCATGTATATATGCCCATGTATGCCCACACACACTTGCCCAGACACTCATCATTGGCAGGGGTAAGATCTTTTCAATTTGACCTTCAAAGGGAGAAACTTTTAGTTGTTTGTTTCTCTCTTTATCTCTCTCTATTCACTTGTTATTTTTTCCCTTCCATTAAAGATCTTTTTGTTTCTCTTTTCTCTTGTCAAGCTTTTCTTTGTCATCTTCTCTTCAGATTCAAATGCACTTTCTCAATTTCAAGGTACTTTGCAAGCATGGAATGTTGTGGCAGCAGCAATCGGCAATAAAAACAATTGTGTACTTAAAAGGATGTAATGATGTTAACTTGTGAGGCTCAAGCAGCAAAGGTTGTGTCAGCAGTAGAAATGAACTAAATGAATAGATTCTGGTTAACAAGTCAATTTTTAAAAAATTAAAATCTAAAGCCTGTTCTATCCTATCATTTTTTTTTTCATTTTTAAAAGTTTACACAGGATGAAAACCAATTAAATTACAGGCAAAGTGTTAACGTCAATCGACCTCTCTCATCTTCTTCTGACCTACCACTCCCTGCTTTTTTCCATCTCATCTTTTTCACATCAATCAAATATCCTAACAC
>VURO01003241.1:0-11355 GCA_015108175.1 Pelvicachromis taeniatus | reverse complement strand
CTTTTTTTCCCCCCCCACAAAAACCCCCACACCCCCCCCCCCCCCCCCCCCCCCCCCCCACACACACACACACACTCGCACGCACACACGCACACACACACCTCCTACCACACCTAGTCCCAGGGATCCAGCTATCGATCTTCGTCCGTAATCCCCCATATGAATCTCCTTCTTCTTCCCCATTCTCGCTTTCTTCCATCTGCAGTCCTCCATTTTTCTGGCAACAGGGAGCTCATATCACAATTTCTTCTTCAGCTTCTTTCTTCCTTATCCCTGCTTGTTCCATATCATCCTTTCTTGCTTTTCCCCTCCCTGTCTGTATGCTTCCTTGCACCTCTTGGGATGACATAATTCAGAGGACAAGCCTTTCAAGACCAAAGACTCTCACTTGCTCTGCCTGTGTCCCGCTTTCCTTCAATCCTTCTCTGTGGGGTTCTCAGAGGGACAGTGATTACAACCAAGTGACTGATGCCTCTGCCATGCCAATTAATGTGGGGGGCTTAAAGATGGAGCAAAGGGAAAGAAGGAAAATGTGCCTGTGCCCGCATCGCCACACATTACCATACTAAACAGGCTGGTGGGGCATCTCAACCCAACTGGTAGCTCTACAGCAGACACTTCAGGGACACGTTTCCCCAGCCAGACGTACTCCAAGTCAGACATGTTTGCATAAACTGCCCCACTCTCCCCAGACAAGCTTGGCGACGTGTCCTTCTGTGTTTGTCCTTACAGTCAAGGTGCCAACATTTGACATTATAGTATGGGTCTGCTTTGTACTCTATTAATTGGGTGTGAAATTACTGTCATTCCAGCCGAGGCACTAACATTGTCTGAGTGACTCTGCCTGTGGGTGATAGGTGCATAGACTCAGGCATATACTGCACATTTGAGCACAGACAAACCTATGCACACATAGGCCATGCTACAATGCATCATACACCAACGTGTTTTAAAGTTATAATCCATCAAACTAACTTCAATGTTCCTCCTCCTGTTGAGTAATGATGCACTCAATCCCACTGTGGCCATTCATACTCAGCCATGCATCATGACCCCCTTCATCCATTAGTTATACTGAGCAAAAAAACAAAAAAACAAAACAAAAAACACAGTGACTCTAACAGTTTGCCACAAGAAAGCCAGGAAAGAATCAAAGAATCACGCTAGCTCCGTTTAATTGCACCGCGACAGCACCGTGACGCTTGTTAGCCAAGTACAAGAAGAACTACAAGAAAATGGTCACTCAGTGAAGTCACAAAACATGGAAATGGTGATAGTGTAACATTTTTGCAGTGAGAATGGGATTATTAAGACAAAAGTTAGTTGCAGTAATTGGTTACTGCGGCTAAAAGAACCTTCACTTACAGAGAAATTAAAGACTGAAGCTAAAAACAGAAAATCTACTAAAGGTCAGAGCTCTGATATGACTACTCTAATTAGTGTTACTTTGGAACAAGATGAGGTCTTCCTCCTCAGCAAAAAGTCTCCTGCTCTACTGTCAGTAAGAGGGCTTTTTCATTCTGCTAGTATATTACAATTTTTTTTTCCCTAAAAAAGGTGCCCAGTCCCTCTTTAAGCTTTAGCCCCTTGTAGCCACTTCGCCTCAGCCGGTCTTTTGCATTACTTTGCCTTCAGCCAACATTTATAATTACTGCTAAAGCACACGCTCCTGCTCATTTCTGACCCTAAGCGTGTACTTTGCACCTTGTATTATGTACTTATCTTTTCGTGCTATTCTGATAATTTTTGTTTCCTATTCCATTTTCTACTTGTTCATCACAAACATGTGCCCTCCATCAACACAGTTTGAGATGAAAAGTGGTTTTATTGAGCCCTTGTTTAGTGCAGCCTCTCCAAGTCTGCAGGAGCCCTCAATCCCAGCTCAATTCTCAATGCTGCACACTGATGCAGGATTAATATGATTGCACGTGTTCTTCTCTGCAGTTTCGCCCTCCGTGGGACCAAACCAGACACTGGGACAATAATGTCTTCCGATAAACAATATTAATAATAATTAATGAAATAGGAAACATCAAACCAGCCTTAACAGCCAAAATGACTCTAAAGTGAATAATCAGAACGTATGACGAGATAATGATGCTCTTTTTTTTCATTCTTGTATATTTCATCCTCAAATGATAAGAGAACCCCTATTCAGTAAAGGATTCTTTATTTTATTTGAACTACCGTTTTCTCAAATTGGCACCTCTCAGAAGATGAAGCACAAAATAGGAGAAAATGATGGTCAGACTTGTGTTCCTTTATCATCACATGCCATTGCCACTAGATGATTGTGTACTGTTTTTCAGTTGTTTATATGTAGCAAGTGCATTAAAAAGATTCATCCTCTATCGTTGTTTTCTTTTCACCGTTATTTTTTATACATATGTATTTATTTGTTTTTGTATTTATATTTTTGGGAGCTTTTATTTCCTTTGTGTGACCTTTGACTTCCCATCGATGTCACTTGAGGTCCTGCTGGGTAGAGGTGGGTTTATGCTATATTGCTTGTGCAGCCTTGCCCAGCTTTTACAAAAGCCTACTGATAAATTTACATTTGCAGTGTAATACTCGTTAACCCACTTCCTGTGTGTTCTTCTGACTCATGTTTTTATTTCACTTACAGCCCACAATTTGCACAGCTAACTTGTGTAATTTTGAGAAAAAAAAAATACATAAAAACAAAATGGGACGAATGATGTTGCCACTGATTCACGAGCCTGTAGTGCTCAGCAGGAAAATCTAGTACCTTGCCATACTTTGGCCTCACTTTTTCATCGTGGGAGGAAGCAGAAATTTACATATGATGATGCATGTCACTCTTTGTAAAAATTAAGGAATATTCCTTTGGCTCAGCTCTGCTTGCCTGCTTACACTGTGCTCAAGGTGTCACGCAGTTTGATGGGAGCTGACGAGGTCTGAGGGTAATTGGCTGTGTAAAGTCTGCGTCAAAATGCAAATTTATGTCAACATTTTCTCGGGTGTTTCTACTTTTATCGCAAAACTTGGAACAACAGAGTACAAACAAACTGCAATTTGTGACAGGTCTATAAATAATATTTGTGAGTACACAGGAACTCAGTTGAATTACTGATTGCAATCATGAATACCATTAATGAAGCTTCCCAAGTGCAAATACTGTATCTCTTGTTTGGATCAGAGTTTTTAGTGTCACACAGGGCCAATCCTTCTATGCTAATGTGGACGCCGTAAAATGGCTGTCCTGCGGCATTTACTGAACGTCCAACTGAAGAGCAAGAGGAGGATATGCTGATTAGAGGAACAGCATACCATGCTGTGCTTGGCTGAGTTGTTTTGTGCAAACAATAGCAAACAGTAAATGGTGTATAAGCCCTTTATTTTAAACAACGTCATTCAGGCCAAAGACCAGACCTGGACTGGCATTTATCAAGCTCTTTGTAGCATTACTGACCACTCAAAGCACTTCATGCTATGAGCAATCTACACAGTGCTTTGCTCTATACACTTAAGTGCTTTGTTTCACATCTAAACCTATGGGCAATTTAGAAACACCAATTAACCCTGCATGAAGGTCTCTTTAATGTGGAAGGAAACCCAGGCAGAACATTTAACTCAGGCAGAAAGACTTCTGGAAAGACCTGGTGTCTTTATGCTGGTGCTCCTGTGATCTTAATACCTTTGGCAAAATTAAAAGAGGACTTTTATTGATTGTCTATCTCTGTCGGATTGTTTTCTTTCTCACAAATAATGAAATCAGACAGTAGGATTTTAAAACAGCAGCCAGTGGTTAATATCATAAACATTATTGGCTCCTGATTCACTCTACTTTATTAGATCTAATTAATATTGAATAATATTTACAAACAACTCACCCTCTACACATAACTAATGCTGAGCTCTGATTAGCTAATTCGTTAATCAGAGTTTTCTTAGTGCTTGTCCGTTCACCTTCCTCCATCTTTCATCTGAGGGAGATATGTACTCAATTTATCCCCAGCAGTATTAATTCTAATTCTCTATTGTAAATCACCAAGCGATGCTTTATTACTTATGCACTTAGGGGTAATAAAGCATTAATTGGTTATCCTGGGAATAAAGAAACAAATGGCAGAGTAAATCAGCTAATATGAAAATAATAGTCTCAAGGATATGATCAATTCTGCAAAAAATAATGTACTCAAGGGCACCGAATAAGCTGTATGTCTCTGACTGAAAAGGCCAGCTGATGTGATGCAATATGACTGTAATGAATTGCCAAATGTTGGGAAAGTATGCAAAAAAAAAAAAATGTTATGAAAGTTTTCTGAGATTCACAGCTGCCTATCTGTGTCTCCTTTTTAGCTTTAAAGCAAGATGATTAACTCGCAGTGTGAATGGCCCGTTAGATCTTTACAATAGGCAACTGCTTTTTCCGCTTTTAGTACCAGATGCAGCACAGAAACTAACATGTTTACAAATGGCTCATTAGGACTCCTGCATAAATATAAAGTGTCTCCCTAAATGGGTTTATGTTGCCTACCATTAAGTCAGGAGCGTAATCAGATGGGGAATTTTCTGCAGCGCCACAGACATCAATCAGTCCAGCGCAAAACTTTAAAGTGTGCAGTTTTCTCGTGCTCTTCACAAACTTCACCTTTTCTGTGGATCCCCTGACATGTGTTTACATCAACTAGGCAATATATTCCCACGACAAGATAACCTGTCATTCTCCCTCATTTCGTTTTCATACATCATGTCCAAAATCCACCAGTAGAGCCGATGTGGCTTCACCTGTCCCTTAGCCTTCATCTGTGTGCCCCTGTAGTTACAACGCCTGCGTGTCCGCCCTCTGGACTGTTTTCTCTGAGTACTGCAGCATCACCAAACTGGCTATAAATCACATTGCATTATCACCGCGCCGTGCTTTGCCTCTCGCTGTGCCCGCCCACCGCATGCCTTCGATTGGCCGGTGTAGGTGCTTGGTCGGCCTCTCCGAGCGGGACATCGGCGCAATCGTAAATCCCGCCTCCTGTCTTGGGACCGGTGATTGGGAGTAGGGGATCTCTGCGAACTGTCAGTCAGGCTCTTTTCTTTTCGTGAGCCTCGCTCTCAGTGCTGCTGCCTGCGACGCGCTGAGTGCGGAGCGAGGAGACGCGCTGCATACCAACAGAGACATACGGCGAAGGCTAATTTTTGGCCAGGACGCACACAGACCCCATCCCGCTCTGAGACAAAAACAAATTTATATCTGGTTATTGGACTGTTTCAATTTTAACCTTTCTCCTCACGCGTCTTCTAAAATATTTTTTTCTGTCCTTCAATGAACTAAAAGCCAATCAAGTGTCTGGGATTTTTGTTCTTTCTGCTGTAATATTTTTTTTTCTGGTTGAGAGATTTTGCTCCGAAGAAGATAAACAGCCCTACCCACCCCTCTCTCTCCAACGGGAGTCACCAAGAGGAAAAGTCAAGACTGATGTTTTCATCCACTCACATGTAGAAGCGTTTGGACTATTACTATTGACACTCGTTCACTGGGTCGTTTAAAAAAAAAAAATATATTATCAGATTTCCCGCAACGGCACCCTAAGCCAGGAATACCGAGACATTTGGCTGCAAAAAAAAGGGGGAAAAAAACCCAAGCATAAAATCAATCAGAACTCCATCATGGGCTGCCCCCTCTTGCGGAACGTGTTTGCTGGTCTGATTCTGGTTCTGCTGTCTAAAGGTAAGTTCCTTATGAGCTACTTTAGTGATGTGCTGACGGTTCTGTGCTGCTGCGCCTGTACGCAAGCATCTTTCATTTTCTGAAAAGCGGTTGTGGAGGTGAATACTAATGATGATGAGGAGGAGGGGGTGTTCTACCTGCTTGTGAATCACGCGTGTCTGTCGTGTACTACGCTCCAGCCTTCTATTTGCTTACACACGGAGATGTGAAGAAATGCTGTGTGTTTTTGTGCGTGCACACACCAGTATGCGCGTACATGTGAGCGCAGCACCAGGTTCATCTCTAAGCCAACCTCGTGGTTGAGTGTATAAGCACGAGTGGTGCATATTAAGATGTTTACTAAGGAAAGAATAGACTTGGATCCGCGGTCTTCTGTTAACATTTCTATACGTGACATGAACGGCCCGGTACCCCCGCGCGCACGACGCATCATCAGTGCGGGTGGGGGTTGTGAAGTTATCGTGAGTAAGGGTAGTAGCAATGCAGAGAGACTCCGGAGATAGCCAGTGTTTTGTTCTCTCCCTTCAAAACCAAGGTCGAGAGTGACGGAGGACTACATGTTGAAGGATGGACAGTTGGGAAGGCTTAGGGTTTCCAATATGCGCTCGCCGGGTAGTCAAGCTTTAATTCCCTGTTTTATTACTGCTATAAAACATCCTCCCTACAGCTCTACAAAAGAAACAAACACACTTCATTCATCTCCTCTGAAATTCATCCACTTAAAACTGTTTAGTGCTCAGACGGTTTAGGCTTCTTTATTATGAAGAACACAAACTTTTGTTGTCAGGGAGTGCTGATTTTCAAAAATCTTCTAATATCTTCCTCTAATAATCTCTCCATGCTATGGGATGTCCCACCATATATTAACTTGTGCAGCAGATTCTCACCATGCGCTGTAATTTCCCCTGCCCATCCATCATGGAAAAACACACACATACACACACGCACACATGCATGAACACACAAATATACACACCTGGCTCAATTAGTCCTGCCTTAGTCCTGTGGGAAATCAGTATATAAATAAATTACTCTGGCCCTTAATAACAATAATTGATGTGTCAGTGCAATAAGATGTGAGGTTAACAACCTGCAGATGCAGACTGGCCCCAGCCCCCTTTGCATGGGCTCCTTGTGGGCAGGAGAGGCCAGCTGGTCATGGTTGGCTTGACACAGCAAGCCCCTTCTCCACACCAGGCAGCGAGCAGACGGACTGCCCTGCAGGATGTACACGGCACACAAACACAATAGGCTCAGCACCTCACAAAATGAGCTCTGCAAACTGATTGAGCCTCGTTTCAGTTTTAAGCCGTTTGAGTTTGGAACCATGGGGTTTTGTGATGTGAAGGTGTGACCGATAATGTAAGCCACAGTTGAAGAATAATTGCGTATTGATGGGAATTGTGCACACCAGATTCATCTTGGAGAGAGTTCCTGCCTGCTCCTGTGAGTTTCTGTAGGTCCACAGTGTGTCCATCTTTTGAGGTGAAGAGCATGCATTATAAAGGAAGAACAAGACTGTTAAAAGGGCACAGTTCCCTGGTTGATAAATCATGCAGCAGTGGAATAATCATTTGAATCTGTGCCCCTGACAGTCAAGCAAGTGTCGTGTGTGGTTGTTTAAATGGTTCACCAAAACTGTTTAGTAGATTTGGAATTGTTATTTCCTGCGAGTTGTTATTTCCTGTTTAACAATGTACAAGATGAAAATCTCTAAATGGTTCTACGGCTTTTATGGTATGTTATTCATTTGAAGACATTTCATCCTCTGGAGATATTTCATCCTCATATTATTACTCATTTAGTCATTCATATCATGAATGACAAATATTTTTTAAGAGAGCAGCATTGTACTTTACTGTGGCATACCAACCAGGTCAACAAAGGTCTTTTCTGTGCTGCATAACACCATTAGGCTATTCAAAGGTTTCCTACTGGCTTGGCGTGTGAATGCACGGACCTCTCTCCATGGGTGTTACAGCCAGACCATGGCTTGACATCATACCTTTCTCTTCCTCATTAATTTCTTCTTTTTTCTTAAAATGCATGAGTACCATTAGGCTAGAATGGTGGATGGTTGCTCATACATGCAGTAAAATATCTGCATATTTCTTGCACAAAAGCTACCCGCAATTACTCAAAAAACGTTTCATCAGTGAACCAGGCCAGTGATGAAAGATTAAGGCTGGAGTCCATCTCCACACACCTCCACACAAAATTAAACAATTTACCCTCTGTTCAGATGATTTCTGTTATGACAGAAACCTGAAATATCTAATAATGAGAGTAACAGCCTCACTGATTCAGTGAAAAGTGAAGATGACAAGAGAAATTGTTCCAGCTTAAAGGTCACAACAGAGGACATTTAAGGTTATTTCAAAGGATATTATGTTAATGCTGTATTTGGATGTTGAAAGATTTCGGCCTTACAGATATGCTTTGACCCGTTGCAAGAAATTCAACTTTGACAATGTACTGAATACAAAACATAGTAAGTTTAAATAGCCCAACAGATGGGTCTTCCCCAACATGATGGAGGTTGTGGTAAGAGGAAGTGTACGTGGCAGGAACACAGGTGAAAACAAGTGGGGTCGCTTTGTAGCTCACCATCCTTCTTGTTTCAGCAACATATGGGGGCCAAGTGGGGTCAATGCACATTGCACATGTTAGCACGTAAGCACCTCCTTCTTCCCTGTCCTCTCTCTCTCTCTCTCTCTCTCTCTCTCTCTCTCTCTCTCTCTCTGTCTTTTTTTCCACTTTCTCCTTCTTGCCCTCCAGCAACCTCCAACGGTACAATCGAGGGCCTCGAGAACCGGGAGGGAGGCGTGTGCAAGAGCCGAGCCATGAAAGTCATCATGAAAGTCGGGCAAGGTAAATGTGCGCTCACCTCACATGTAGAACACCATACAGCGCTTCTGCCTCCAAGCCATGTTTCACTTTGGTGTGACATTTTCATTTAACGCTGTGCGTTAGTAGTGTGACACGACTGCCTCCGGCCTCCGACCAGACCCGCTCTGTCGAGCATTTAAGTTACGTTAGAAAATAGATTGGCCACCAAGGTTAATATTATTGTCTTTTTTTTATATTTGACTTCTTTGAGGGCAGTACCTAATTTATTGAGTTGAGTGACATCGCGATGATGAAATTAACAAAATAGTATTGTGTGGTAGTTTAAGTAAAATACAGTTTTAAAAGTTGATAGTAAAAACACGGTTAGGTCATCGATATCAACAAATTTCTAAAAAAAAACCCCTAAAAAACTAACCAAATAGTTAAATAGAAAGATATTTAGACTAATTAAGTACACATTGTTTACAGTTATGCTGAAAGTTAATTGCAGTCGTTTTCAAAATTCATTCAAACATGTTAAACTTTGAATTAAACTCAAGCAACTTAAAGACGTCCAGACGCTTTTCTTTCCAAGTCCACTTACTTAGTTTCTGAGCTTTCTCTCATAGCTTGTAGCTTTTATCAGAAGAAGTGTTATATTTTATTATATTTCATCAGTTATTTGATGAGCTGTTATTGATGCTTCACATGTGAAGGCGTTTGTAGCTTTTAGTTAGTTGTTGCAAAGTTATTTATTTTTTAAACATAATTTAAGAAAAGCTTTAATTATTGCAACAACAAAAAAAATCCAGTTTTCACATCACTTTAAAATCAGTAGCTATTTATTCATTTTGGACTCTAGGACAGACTGAAATACTGCAGTTACTACCCCTTTGATATCTGTATTGCATTACATAGTTACAGGCAATATTGTAAATCAATAACCAGGACTAGTTTATAGATTGCACTGTTGAATTTTCAGGATTTGTGCGTCACTGACCTGATTTGCCACCCATTGAATTCCTGTCATCATTTTCAGCTGAACAGAGCAAAAAAAAAAGAAGAAGCACTACCTCAAAATAGATTGTCATTACCATATAAAGTTACATATACCCTAATGGTTGATTTGATCCATTAGCTCATCTCTACACTCGTACGCTGGTTTTGAATACATCTTAAATATCCACAAACAGTTTTTGCACAGTGTGGAAAATGAGATCCTGGAGGAATAACAACCAAATGAGAAACATCTATGAGGAATGACTCCAGTTCCAAATTGTAAAAAAAAAAAGGCCTCTGATGTTCCTCGGCTGTGATTCTTATACAGTAATCACAGAACGAAAATGTGTTTGAAATTGGTATGTAAGTGCACGGTCGGGGCAAGTCATCTAAAAATGCTAGAAGTAAACAAGCTCACTTTGTTTGGATATCTATGGTCCCAACATTTGGTTTGCATCATACATTTCACTTTTATACGCAGTTTTACTTGATATGTGGACATCCATATCCTGAGTTTGACAGACTACAGTACACAGATGTGTTACTCTGTAAACATTTCCCCAATCCTCAGTTTGGTTGTTTTGACCGAAAGAGACACTAACCACCATCTGAGGGGAACATCTGCCTGCCACAGTGATCTGATTCCAGCTTAAAAGCTCGATCCCAACATCCCGTCAGAAATAAACTTGCTCAGTCTCACTGAGAAATCTCCAGTGTGTGTGTGTGTGTGTGTCTGCAAATTTGTGTGCAGATATTTGAATTCTGGCTTGTGAGATGACAGCAGCGTATCCTGGCAGTCGGAGAGAGAGAGAATAGAAGCTAACAAGCTGCTGATGCTAGCAAGGTCTGAGTGGGAACAAATTCAGCAGATACAGTGAAAAATACCCACAGCCATCTCACAAGGAGACAGCCATTGCATTATCTTTTCATGTAGGTCAATTTGAGCATCCAATAGCCGGGGATTGCAATACCCGCGCAGAATGACAACAGGGGTGCATGAGTGCGGGGTTTTACTCCACGCTATTAACTGGGGGGGATACAGTTTCATCGTTTAACGTTAATCAAAGTTGAAAGCAAATGTCCTTTTCGAGGAAAGTTCGAGGAAAGTTTGTCTCAGCTGGAGTGTGTTCCTGTACCTCCTGGCTGTTCCTCAACTTCGCCAGAGCCATGCGCTCATTTCCCAAAATGGTCCATAGCAAGCTGTCACTCACAATCAATGTGCCCTAAAAACCTTGATAGAAAAGATGCTGTTGGCCCTGCTGCTACTACTTTTAAATCTATTTCTGTGGGCGGAACTTTTGATGTATAATGTTCCCATCCAACCCAGTAACTATTTGAAGAAGGTCCTCGAGAAATTAGAGCGTTGACAGGAACTTTGATTTTCCTGCTCTGTACTTTTTCACATTTATTATTATTTTTCTCTAAAGCCAGATGTTGCCATTTCCAACTTGCCATTATAATATTTTATTTTAGATGTGAGACTTTTGCTATTAAAATGTTAAAAAGTAGTGAAATATGTCAAATCTAAAGTCCCACAATGACATATTGGAAAATACTTGTTTTATTAAACAGCTGTTTTATACTTTGACTAGCCATTTATATTGATATTGACCATATAGATGGATGGATAGATAGATAGATAGATAGATAGATAGATAGATAGATAGATAGATAGATAGATAGATATATATATATATATATATATATATATATATATATATATATATATATATATATATATATATACACACACATATATATATATATATATATATATATATATATATATATATATATATATATACACACACACACATATATATATATACTATAAAAAAATT
>VURO01003234.1:0-12104 GCA_015108175.1 Pelvicachromis taeniatus | reverse complement strand
ACCTGAAATGGAAAAAAAAAAAAAAAAAGGAAGAGGGAAAGGAAAAAAAAAAAAAAAAAAAAAAAAAAAAAAAAAAAATGGATAAAACAAAAGACCAAGTACTATAAACAGAGACAAAAAAAAAGCAACAGAAAATTGCCTGTTGACACAATCAAAGAGGCCTACAAAGCTTTGCCTAACTGTCTCACGTCTCTGCTGCTGTCTAATGGCACAGCCATGCTATGGCTCCAGAGACTAAAGGGCAGGAAACAAAACTAAGACTTACAAGCAAACTAATGACAAAAAAACAAAAACAAACAAACAAAAAATTCATAGAAACTCATTTGTGAAAATATAAAAAAAAATACATATGTAAACTGATTATCAATAAACATTCCTGTCATTTGTCTAAGATGGTAATAAAAACTAAAAACTAAAATCATAATGCAAAATGAATACAAAATACTTATTTTTATCTCGTCTTGAAAGAGAAACTAAATTGATGCTCAACACAAACACTGATCTCGGAGGAATGTCCACCAATCGAAACACTGAAGGAGTCAAAGGTCACAATGAGATTTACTTTGGTTTATGTGTGAAAGTCCATGAAGTCACCGCATAGGTGACCTGACCTATTATTACTTCATTTGGTGGAGTGCTAATGTCACTGGTTAAGTGCTTACTTTGGGCTTGGTAGAAAACGCATCTGTGCTTTAAGTCAATCAAAAAACAAACAAAAAAATTAAAAAAAATGCATAGTTATTATTTCAATCTAAGGAATAAGGCTCTCACAGGCAAAAATCTAGTATTATTAAAGTGCATGTCACTGATACAAGAGCATAATACAAATGCAGGTAGTACCAATGTGTAAAATGATTGTACTAATCATTCTGCCTGTTCCCTTGAACAAAAAGTGGACAGAAATACTGGACAGAACCAAAACCACACCCTTCATATATAAATGCTCAAAAAGAGACTAGTGGATTTATAAGGCAATAACACTGAACGTCATGTATCTGAGAAATCCCTTTTTTGTTGTTGTTGGCACTTCAGGTAAAACTATGGCTTTAAAAAAAATTTTTTTTTGTAATATATGCACTATATGGCAACGCAACTTTGTGAACAGTCTCAATTCAGCTGAAGCTGAAAAAGGGTAAACAACCACTGAAACCTAGACGCCACTCAAAGATGCTGGACTCTGGTCTTCTTTATGGACGGTTCTCCGATGACTGGCGCTCTGGAGGCGCCTACCATCGCCCACTGACGCTGGCCATCTCGGCGTGAAACTGGCGGGAGAGGCGGCCGCTTGCCCCTCCTTCCAGGAAGGAGGACCTGATGGGTGGCTCAAATAGTTTCCTCCGGTTCTTGTTTAGTTCTGTGGGCAAGAAAAAAAAAAAAAAGACAACCGCAAAACATCAGGAGCAGCAAAGGTGATACAAACATAGTGTTAAATATGGGGTAAGTTCTATTGTTGCGATGGGAATTGCAGCAAATTAAAGTAAAAATAAATACGACCATGGAGAACGTTGCCATGTCTCTGCAGCCTTCACTGATCTACAGTGACAAGGAAATTGGATTCAAAGCACTACAGAATTGGTCAGATCAACAAAACCCCTCTTTGTGTCCATCTGGTTTTACACAGCAGTTTGGACAAAATCATTTCATAAAAATGTCTCGAGAACACCCTGGCATCTCTCAGTTATTCATATGATAGCCGCATTCTGTCAGTGCCAGCATAAACCTTCAGTATGATTACTGGAGACAGGCAGCTCGCTCCAGCAGCTCTTTTTACTGGCACACCAGCAGGAAGTTAAAACCTGGATTGCCTTGACTGGTATTCTAGCTTTTTATGAGAAGCAAAAACACAGAAAGACAGACGGAGATGTGCATATTGCAGTTTTCAAGCTCTAGAGTCGGTCAGCGGAGATGAAAGTTGACCTCGACTTGGCTGAGATGACAGGCAGGACAAACCAATCCTGGCCTTGGATCCCTCTGCTCCCTTAATAATCACAGTGCTGACCTCGACATTTCCCCTTATTGCCTTCACTGTCAACCCTGACTCTGAACTGAACATTTACACAATAACCATGACAGGAAGCTCACGATCCCAACACAGACGTGATTAACTCATGCAGGCTATTATAATGGCCAAAAAACATGAGGTCAGTAATGAAGTGTGACACCCACCACATTCACATTAGATCAAGTGTAACAACAGGGAAGAGTCTGCATCAGCATGAGACAGGCAGCTGGAGCAGCTGGGGAAATGTCGACACACTCATCTGAGAAGAATTTGCTTGAATCCATTTATTGCTGCTGCTGCAAATTACTGCAACATGTCCTCTCAGAAATGTGACCAGTACCATCTTTAACTTCTATTCTGGCATGCTGACAACAAGGGCTACCTATGAACTTTCAGATATGACCCTGTTATTTATCTTCTGCACTGCTGGGATCCACTCATACAAAACAATAACCATAAAAAAAACATTAATGAAACTGCCTTCAGCAAAGGTGAGCTGGCAGAATGAAGCTCCTGCTGGTACGAGTGATTATCGGCACAGGAAACGACCAACGTGGGTATCTCTGCGCCGTGTCCGTTGTTATGCAAATGTTTTATTTGCAGTGTCAGACAGCTGACAGCACAGAGGCAATGAAAGAAAAAAATACAACAAGAGAGCTCTCTTTTTGACTTTGTTCCCCCCCCATACCCGAGATAGCGAGCAGCATTTTCCTACGGGCACCAAAGGTGGTGATTCCCAGTTCCTTCAGGTCCTGGTCTGTGAGCGTCAGGAATGTCTGGAGGTCAATCTAGAAGCAGCAACAAGTCAGTTTAACACAAACTCAATTTAGAAAAGACTTTCAAACATAAATGTCATGACTAATGGTCATGCACATAATACAAGTACATAATATCCTTCCTGCCATGCAAGCAGAAATATTTGATATAATAATGCAATTCCACAGCTTTTTAAGGAAAAATTCATTAAAGGGGGAACTATTAATGTGACATAGCAACAACAAATTATGACTGGGGTATTTCATTTTGGACAGAAGTAATGGTCTGCCACACCTCCACCGTTACACCACCTTCACTAATGAAAGAGGATGAAAGTTTGTGCGATTAAAAAGTGGGTTGAGAACGGGGATAACCTCTTGTTGTTGGAAGACGTCCGTGTACTTCCCCAAGCCCAGTTTGCTGAAAAGCTCAGGCAGGTCTGAGCCTTTCAGAGATGAATTCAGGCTGCAGCCGTTGCTGCCCGTTATTGATGAAATAGAGTCCATGTAGTTGCTGCTGCTGAGGTAATGTTCTGCAGCTACACAAAACAGACAATGGCGATATTTTAAAAAGAAACATTTCTTTCATTTTTGAGTTTACAGATTATAAGTCAGGTAATGAAACAATGTTTAGCTTAAAAGAGATAAAAATCTGGACCATTTTGACTGAGACCATCTGTTCTACAGATTAGCTGGACTGGTAGCTTCACTAGACTTTATCTAACGTGCCAACCCCGAGTTCTATAATGAGTAAATAACTGATTACAAGCAAAACACTCAAGTTCAGAGGCAACAAGAGTGCTCACAGTGACATTTTAAATGTGGTTTATATCTTTATCTCATTCTCTTCCATTTCATTGTTAATAAGCATCATTATTTGAAGAGTTGGCGTAGCAATGATGCTACAACAAAAATGTACTGACCGGATTTGTTCTGTTTCCTCTTTGGGCTGCTGACAGCTGAGGCGAACTCTGCGTGGCTTGCTAGGCCATTGCTGGAGCCGTTCCTCTCGCGCCAGTTGTCAGAGTCACTCCCGTTCCCCACGCCTTCCCGGCTGCTGGATCGAGACAAGGGCAGTGGGGAACCCTGAGGGCCCACAAAAAAAGGGAAAGAAACCAGTTCAGACTGAATTCTGTACATTTCAATGCAGAGCATAAACATCTATCTGCTAAAACAAAGTGAGGCAATTAATGTCTCCTATAATATACACAATATCAGCAAATGGTATTGCTAAGATATTTATCATGATAATGAAAGTTAGACACTGAGGCCTTGTATGTCTGACCTCATATGTCGTGCTCATGCTGGGTTTGTATGAGACGTGATTGGCTCTCCTTAGCTCCTTGATAGTCTCGGCTGGCATGGACTTTGAGAAGCCCAGACCACTCCAGGTGTTGGTCGGGGTGCGCACCTCAGTCACTACTGGCTTCTTCAACATAGCTGCGCGAATACAGAAAAGCAGTGATGCAAATATGTTTCTATAAAAGAATTATTTGGACACCAAATAATATTTAGTGTAAAGATGTTTTTGTGGCTAAAGAAATAAGAATTTTTTTTTCAGGGGACTAAATTATAGAGCACACATCCTGGCCCTGCTAATGACACTGATTGCGCAAAAATGTCAACTCACCTTTAGTCGCCAGTAGCTTTTTCTGTTCATAGTCAAAAGCCTGTAAAATTCAACAGATGGTTAAAGCCAATAAAACCATGCCCTCTCTTTCCATGTCAGCTCTGTGTGTGCGTGTGTGCGTACGTACCTGCATGTTGGCAAAGGAGGTCTGTGGCGCCAATCGGATTCTATCCCTCTCGTTCTGTTGTGCTGCCCTTTCAGCCGCCCGCTCACTACCTGGTGCCCTCTTATCTGCCACAGGACTGTCTGATGAGCTGGACTCCGTGTCCGAGAGGAGACAGTCAGAACTGTTGGAATTATAACAGGCACTGTATCAGTGAATAACCTTTCTATAACTCATCATTTGATGCGTTATAGATGTCATCCCTGACATGATCACTCGGGCTGTTAAAGAGGACCTTAAGTAACTAGCATCTCCATTAGCCCTTTTCCACTAGTATCTACTCAGCTCGACTTTAAGGATTTTCCATTTTTGGTACCCAGGTACTTTTTTAGTACTTACTTGGCTGGGTTCCAAGTGATCCAAGGCGAATTTTGAAACAAGCCATAGGCTGAGCAGCAGGTATATAATCGCCTCGACGGCCTCCGTTGCTCTATTACATTTGTGTCGCATACAAATGACATCATGTGACTTTGCTATTACAACCTCAGGCATATAAGGTGGTACTCAGTTCTAATGGAAAATGACTGAAACCAAGTAGAGCTGAGTCGTGTCTAGCAGGTACTAGTGGGAAAGGGCTCGCTCTCGCCAATGCAGTTGTATATTCTAATTTCTAGCAGCAGAGTACAGTTTTTCGACTCGAGTAATTTTGCATGAATCACAATTCAAAACAATCCTTATTTGTCTTATACTAGGGTCTTGGTGCAGCTATTCAGGTCATCTACTGTCTGGGACAAAAAAACAAAACAAAAAAACAAAACAAAACAAAAAAAAGCTCCCCTCCCTTTCAGGCAACTTCCTTCTGACTGGCTGTCCCTCTCAAACAAAAGATATGAAGATCAGCTGGGTGGGGTTTTCTGTGCTCACAGCCAGAGCTGAGTACTTGAGATAACCACGTTAAAGATATCTGTTCTGGCCGACATCAAACAGAGCCAAAATGCTAAACAGCTAAGTAGTCAAAACAGTCTGAGTTTTCAGCTCAAAGGGGATTATTTGCACATTTGCTGATCTCATAATTACAAACTTTGGCCATGTTTGATATTAGCATCAGCACTGTGAGAGCATCTATATGGCAAAAAAACGAGGGAAAGATTATGGATCCCATTCAAAAACAGCTGATCTACTGGGATTATTATAAACATAGAGTTAGCCATTTTAATAACAATGCTGTCCAGTATAATGTGTGCACTGTATCACAGTTGGGAGCCAATGCTTAAGTTTGGGATAATCTGTGATGTTATGTATTATTATTGTTTAAAAATAAAAATGATCCCATTGTTTCTGGGCTCATCTTAATATCTGTAAAGATCAATATGTAAAGAATACTATCAAACTGTAAGAGCATGAGCTGTAAAAGATTTCGGAAGAGATGCTTAAAAGTAACAACAGAAGTCACAAATGATTCAGACATACTGTAGATGGGAGTTCTTGGTGCCCTGCAGGAGCTCCACAGCCTGTCGTTTTCCTGATGATGTCTTACATGGTGCCAGCATCTGTTTCAACTCACTTCCATTAGCGGAGTGCGAGGGGCTTCTGGGCATGCCCACTTCTACAAATGTGTCAGAGCCTGAAAGAATAAACATGGACATATTGTGAATATTCTCCCTTTTTTTTGTGCACACAAAACACACATCATGACAACAATGGCTGTAATACTTCAGGAAACATCAATTTCAATGTATAACCATAACACAGTTATGCACTCAGAAGTGTCTGGGTCATTCACTATGAATGAGTATGTTTAGCTTGTGAGCATATGCACTGCATGTGTGCATGCATTCAAGTATGACAAGTCTCACTTGAATTCTAGATTAATTAAAAACACAGCAGCTGCGATTATAGTGGTTTTTCATCCGCTTCTCTGCTTTTAACCCAACAAGGACCTGCTCTGTGCAACAGGATGTGCACGTGTGAATATACATGGATCGCATACTGTAAAATAATATGATGTCAGCCACTTAAACAAAGTTCTCTGGGGTGTAATGTTTGAACCATATCCCCAGACTCCTTCGACTGACACAGCAGAGTTCAGCTGTACGGGGCAAGCCAGCGCAAACACATTCTGGGACACAGGAGGTGGTAAGGGAGGGAGAGGAAAACTTAACAGGACACACCGCATCGGGGGAGGACAAACTTAAAAAACAGCGGGGAAAAACGAGACGCGTGAGAGTGAAGGTTTGAGGGGAAAACCGCGAGTGTAAGACACAGAGGAAACGAGGGCCTTTCTGAACCGCGAGGAGACCAGCAGTTAATCTGTCTCCGCTCCAATGAATACAGTCAGAAAGCATATGAGGTTAGGAGGACAGTATAGAGAAGTAAAATGCGGGTACAATAAAGGTATTTTTCCTCAAAGTGGGTTTAAGGGTTACATAAATCTCAAGTGGAAAATCCTGATTTGGACATTTATGTTAAGTCTGCAAAGCTAAGTTCCAACAAACCTGAGCCGAAAATGTTAACAGCTCAAATGTTTTGTCAGTCCAAGGTTATAACAACACATAAATCACAAGACTTTGTTTATTATAAATGACTCACCAGCAAAAGTGAACAGTTGTGAATAAGTGCACACTTTCAAAATGACCTTTTAACCTAGTTAAATGTTTTAATTAAAAACGGTGAAGATATAAATGACAGATTTTCATAAAAATCCGTACATAACTTTTCTATTTTTTTCTGTCACCTCCAGTTGCTGTACATTACAAGGTAATTAATCTAAAATAATATGAAGAAAACCCACAACTCAGATGACCACCCACTGAGCAAGAACTTGGTGACAGTGGGAAGAAAAAACTCCCCTTTAACAGGAAGAAACCTCTGGAAGAACCAGGCTCAGGGAGGGGCAGTTACCTGCCGTGCCCAGTTGAGGGGGAGAGGGGCGTTAACTGAGACAAACCAAACCAATCACATGACCTGCTTGGCAGAGAGAATTATATTGTTATACACTACATAGTCATAGGCCACTTTGTTAGGTACACTTCTTCAACTGCTTGTTACTTGTATCACATAACAGCAACTCAATACACTTAGGCACACAAAAGGACCTTATGAAGTTCAAACTGTTCAAACAATGGCGAAGAAAGGTGACTTTAATGACTTGTTACTTTGTCCATCTGGCATTACTTCAGGAACTGTTATCTACTGGGATTTTCCTGCATAACCATCTCAAGTGTTTATGGAGAATGGTCTGAGAGAGAGAAAATAAACAAAAAGCAAATCTCTGGGTGAAAATGTCTTAATGATGCCAGAGGAAAATGGCCAGGAGTGCTTGGATCTGATACAAAACCAACAGTAACAGTAACACCAAAATTGGACAATATGTAATTGGAAAAACTTTGCCTGCTCTGATGAGAAGTCTGAATTAGGTGTAAGCATGAAATATGAAGTGCAGTGACAAGGACACTCTGCATAGTATGAAAACCAGACTGGTTGCCATGATTTGAGGAATACCTTCATCTGGGCTGGACTTGCTTGACAGTGGTTCTGATGGACTGTGGCCACTGGCTTCCTGGACTGAGTCACATGGAGCTGCACTCAAAACATTTTCTGCAATGGACGCCGTTGTTATCCTCCCATACACTGAGCCAGAGTGCTATACATATGCATGCACACACAAAAAATTTAAAATAATTATTATCAGTCATTCAAAATGTAAAGCAAGGTGATACAGTATAAAGGTGAGGGGGGGGGGCAACCTTGACATGTCCATTCAGGGTGCACTCAGGGACCCCGCTGGGCTGCTTGTCTATGGGGGCGAGGCCAGGTGGAGGAGATGGTGTGTTCGGTGTGTAACCTGGCACACCAGACAGCAGGATGCTGCTCAGGGTGGCCTGAGTGGCAGGATGCAGCATCAGCTGAGACGAGAAGCCTTAAGTTTTCAAAATATTAAAGTTATAAGAAAAATGTTATAATGGCTTTTTGTCATTTTATACATTACCCAAATTACCAAAAAAGTAAAATAAAGATTGAGACATCCATAAGGAATTTACTCTTTGACATCAAGCATGCACCAATACACATTATCAAATGGATTTAAAAAAAAAGAAAAAGAAATTAAATATAGGTTTACCGTAAGAGCTACTGGCAATACTACATACAAACCTTGGGAGCTGGTGAGCGAACTGGGCCAGAGGGAGGGGGAAGGAGTGGGGTTACTGGGGCTTGGGGTCTGCAGTGGGCTCATGGAGGAGTTTAAGCTGTTCAGCACAGCGTTTGGGGCAGCAGAATTGGGGAGAGAGTGTGATGCTGTCGCACCCAGGAAACCTAAAGGGTAACCAAAAGAAATTGGGAAAGAAAGGAGAAGACGGTATACAAATAGATCAGGGGTGGTCCTGTCAAAGTGCATTTTTCAAGCTAATCATAAGTTGCACTAAGAAAGCTTCCAGCTATTTAACTGGAATTCCATCCAACTGCCATCAACCCAACAGCAAATGAGAGGAGGAATTTCTTTAATTTCTACAAGGTCATGGATGCATAAGTACACGTCTAGTGTGTCCTCATACCCAATAAAACTATGGTATCGAGAACACCAACAATGTGGTGCTTGGTGTCTTAACCCAAACGCAGTGTATGAAAACAGAAAGAAGCAGGTCTGTGGCTTTAACAAGGGGCTACTTTGGCTCCAGGAATAAGGCCAGGGATTCTTCTGGCACACTGGTCTGTAATCTGAAGACGAAAAGCATGTAGCAATTACTAAAGGCCAGGATGTGGCCGTCCACAGCTTCACCCGGGGCCCCTGGGTTTAAATGAAACAGCAAAAAAAAGATTTCTACTGTACGGGCACTCTCCTGGCACACTGAGCTTTTTTGCAGCCAATCCTTAATCTCATTTTCTGGGGGGGACAATCCAATCATAAACTGAACACATGCTCATCAAAACCAACAGAAGACATGCTAAAACATGTTTGCTAGGTTTTTGAAAATTATAACAAAAATAAACCCATTATAGCAGAAAATTTTCAGCAGGAAAAAAAAAAAGACAACGTCTTGACTATCCCATATGGTCCCAGTCAATGGTAGGAAAAAACAAACACATTTCAGTAATGTAATGCAGATTTGCTGTGGTTACCATTTGATGACATACTGTATTTATATTTAAATTTCTAACAGATAAGTTGCAACAGATCTACTGCCAGCTAGTGCTTACAGGAATGAGCCACTTCCTGTCAGCTTATCCTATCTGCCTTTCCGACTGCCTCTGATATATAAATCATGTCCCAAATTCCATGTTTTGTTTTTTTTTTGTTTTTTAAACAGACTGAATCTCCAAAATTTTTATCAGAAGAATGCAAAAACCTGATAACAGTGACTAAAGATTTGTTATACACTGCACGCACTCTTACAACCAATTGAAAGTCATTCATAGAAACAAAAATGTCCCCAAATCTGTTCTGGACTCTGTTGAGCTCAGATGTTGAGGTCAGCGCTGCAGACAAACTCCTACGCGATAAGAACGGTTCATCATCCTGTGATTCATAAACTCATAAATCATTCAAAGTGCTGCAACTAGTACCGAGGTTATTTTCTGATGGTTGACTGATCAAAGATGTGCAGATTTGGACTTGCGTCCACACAGCTCCTGCTGTAAATGTCATATAGAGATGCAGTGAGTCACCAGCTGTGATTTATGTAAAGGAGATTTTGTGGAAATGATTCTAATAGAGAATATTTTGTGTTACACATTTGGGAATGACATTGAGTCATGAAGATATTAGTTTTTCTATCATGATAAAATTTTATCTCAGTTGCATTTTGTGCAGGAAATAAAAGGTAACATCTAAACCCCCCCCAATCCCATCATGGAGAAAGCATTATTTTGCATTATTTCTTAACAAGTTAAACATTGTCATTACCCAGATTACTCAGCCCCAGGCCAGCTGAGGCCAGGATGTCCAGGCCAACAGGGCAGATGAGAGATGGGGAGGGACCATTAGTGCCGGGATTCAGTGCCACAGGGGGTGAGGAAGATACCACTCCATTGCTCTCGAGACCCAAGAGGAATTTTCGGGCTTCGTACATGTTGACTGCATTCCTCTCCACACTCTTGACTATCACAGACTGAGAGAGATCGAGAGAGAAGGAAGAGGCGATGAGAAACCACTGAAAATGAAAACAAGTGGGATGGACATGGAAATAAACAGGAAACTGGGAGGCAGAAGAGAAAAGCAAGAGGAGGAGCAAGGGACAGATAGGGAGTGAAAGGGAGGCTGAGGGAGAAGACAAACATAAAATGTGAGGAAGGAAGAGGGAATTAAGGGTAGATTAGAAGGATAAACATTGAGGCAGTGTGGGAGAGAGGAGGAGACAGGGGGGAGCAAAGTTTGAGAGAGAGTGTTTCATGATCGACATATCTCAGTCTGATGTGAGAAGAAAATATGAGACTGTAAAAACAACAGAAAAACAAAATTCACAATCAGATTTTGAATCACTGAAAGAAATGACTGGAAACCTTGCTTTATTCAATCTTACCAAACATCAAATATAAATCAAAGTGCATGCTCTTTGCATTTTGCCAAAATTGAGCTTCTGAAAAATTCTTTTCAGTCAGCGGTGAGTATCCCTGACACACGTGCACACCCCTCCTCTACAGGACTGCCAAAGTGATTGAAGCAGACAGGCTGTGGCACCCATTTGGACTGGCCTTTGGATTATTGCTGTCACCTCATTAAAATGTTTAAGTGAAGGGTTCTTAAGAGGATCTGGGCTGGGTCAGTGTTTATACTGGCACTTCCACACCGGTCCCTGCAGGCCTGTCTGGTTTGGGCATTGAGCCCTGACTCAGGGTGGGACGTAGGCACCTTGATGAGCAGGTCAGGTTGAGGCCAAACAGTGAAATATGATTAGGAATACTACGTGTACAACAGCAGACTATTATAAACATTAGATCAATTGTATATACAAAAAAGGTGCGCCAGAGATTGAGTAACAGATTTCACTAATACAGGCTACATTTAATTAAAAGGTCATTGAGCTCAATTCCAAATTTCTACCTAATTTACCAAGAATGAAGCCACTTACTTTTTGTTATGCTTCAGCTTTTCCTACTAAAAAGACAGAGTGCCCCTGTCCAGCAGATGAAACATGCATGGCAGGCTGTGCAGAGGAGAGACTGCGATTCCCCACTGTGGCAGATGCTGACTTGCCAAAACCCTTCACTGTGTTGGTACAGGGATCCAGTTTTTCCCTTTCTAAATTTTAGCAGTGATGAAATATGACAAGGCAATCCATAATTTACTTCAATGTCATGCTGTCATTTGATGGAAAGTAACTCTGAAATGAAACAGTGGCTTATTTGTTTCTCTAGAAGTCGTTTTTCCCCGTCTCTGATGCTGCATTTGAACAAGTAGGACAGCAGCTGTGTTTTTCTATGGGAGAAAAAGCCAAGTATATATTTTCATCTAAACTTAAACTAATGTTTACTGCGGGTGTTTTTGGTTGTTGGCTTTTTTTTTTTTTTTTAAATGTAGTCTGTCGTGTTGTGACTTGTTAAGATAAGACACTGTGGAAACTGTAGTAAATGCCAGCTGCTTGAATCAATTATGAGACTGGATGAAAATTAAGGCAT
>VURO01003233.1:0-10730 GCA_015108175.1 Pelvicachromis taeniatus | reverse complement strand
CCCCCCCCCTTCCCTTACTCATTCACCACTGCTTCCTGCAGGATTAATAGATGAGGTTAAAACACACAGTAAAAATTGCAGACTGTAACACTAAATTAATAAGCTAAAAGAGTCTAAAAAGTCTTTGTAGAGTTGCAGAGATGTGTGGTATTTCCTGCTAATTTGGCATGCAATCAAGCTTTTTATATTGGAGTTAAAATGGTACAGGTTAATGCCGCTTCAGATTTTGCAGCGTTAACTCTTTGAGAAACAGTGTGTAGCGTCTCTCAAGCCACCCTGTCTTTCGCTATGATTAATGAACAGCTAGTAAAGGTCAACACATAATAAACTGAACTGCCCTTACATTAGATTTTCCTGACATCAAATTTAGATAAATTTATTTTTCATTGATCTTAAACAATAGGTCACAGAGAGACAGTTTGCCTCAGCAGGCTCGGCTTTGACTGAGGAACACAGTTTCACCATATTGTTTGGTTGTTCAAGGAGTGACACTTGATAATGCCAGTGCTCACTTCTTGGAAACCTACCACTCTAATTCTCATGGCACCGAAGACACTTGTATCCTCAGCACTTTTGTGGGTCATCAAAAGAAAAAACTGTCATTGATGCCAGTGTCCTTTCAGTGCGTCCTTGCCCCTTCACACTGCACAGCTCCTTTTTTCACCCCTCTAGTGCCTAACCAACCTGCGGTAATAATGACGAACATCATTTATGCAAATGTAATTAGTGCGAGAAACATGAGAGTGAAGCACAGGGCGCCAATGGAAATTTATCACTGAACACCCAGGCTCTAAACATTCAATTAAAATATTGAATTTCACTGGATTTAATCTAAATGTAATAAATTAAGAAGTGGAAGAAGAGTTTGCAGCAGAGCAGGCTGACATTTGGCTGTCGCTATCACACTTGGAGATGGTCACTGATTCCACGTCCTTACCTTAACCCTTCAAAATGCAGATGGTGGGCAGAAAGACAAGGAGAGAAGTTGACGTCTGGTTCTTATCGCTGTATCAGGGTCAGTGTTTTGTCTAAGAGTGGAAGGGTGAGATTGGGCTACGGTGCTGCACACAACGGGCTTTAATGTTTGATAATTTAGCATCAGCCACGTATATGACGTGTTTAACTGCTGTTATACATGTTGTTGTAGAGCTTCATGGCTTTGACACTACAGTCTTTACCAGGGAGCACAACAGGAGATTAGTAAAACAGGAAAGAGGGGAGGACACAGACACCATCGTTGGAAGAGAAAGTCTGGATTTCAGGAAAGCATCCATCACAAGTCAGGAGCTGTGTCAGCTTGGATGACACAAAATCACATATGGTGTACTTCTGCAGGGACAGAAAAAAGTAATTAGCTGGGCTCAGATACTGATATTTTCTCTACTTTAGAGCTGTTTTCGTAGTCTTTATATTCTCAGGTCAGTTAGATTTACACTGATGATCTGCAGATGCAGCAAGTTTGTCAGAACAAAGCGTTGATGAAAATGAAACCAATGAGTTAAAAAGCCAGTCAGCTGGTAGCATTTTATGCAACCAGAAAGTTTGTTGAGGTTAGAATTTATTCCATCTGCAGTTCATGTAACACTATGATATGACAGCACAGAGATGAAATCGCAGGAGCATTTCAACTCCTCTTTTCTGTCTTCATCTCAGACGAAACCGTTCTAACAGTGACAAATTTATCTGGTGTTCGCCAGTGTCACCACACCTAACAGAGCATATTTACAGACGACAAGATAATTATTATTATTAAGATAATGATTAGTTGTGCTTCAATAAGTATCACTATGACAATAGATGTTTGGTGAATTAAGTGCTCGCACTAAAAGAGCTTGAGAAAGGTGATATATTGAAAGTTGTGTGACCCTTAAATGCAAAACTGAATGTCTTTCTTTTTTATCCTATTCGCCTTTTTTAAGAGTTGAGAAGTAGGCTACGTGATAGGCATGTTACTTGTAGATGTGTTTCTGAGGTAAATGTAGTTATGCAAACTTCTTCCTGAATTTTTATGCATAATTGGACACAAAAGTTTTTCATTAACCCTAAATGAGAATTTTTTTTAAATATCATTCATCTTGCTCGACTAAATGCTAGTTGAGTAGTTTCAGGTGCACATAAAAACAAAAATAATCTATGTGCAGTTTTTATTTCTGGAGCTGACATTATACATGTAGCCAGATGGATGCCCTTGCCTCACTGTCTCTGCTTAATGTAGCATGAGGCCTTCTTCAGAGTTGATCCTCACTCAAGACTAAAGCTGCAATTACAACCCCCGTTTGTACACACTTGCAAGCTGTGTCAATACTGATCCAAAACACTGCTGCACTCCTGAGAGCTGTACTCTCAGCGCTTGCTGCGACAAAGTCCAACTTAATGTTTTCTCCTCTGTTCATGTTTACATACAGAGGACATGGCAGCCTGCCTCCTTCAGCGTCATGGTAATGAGCTGCTATCGCCCCAGTTCTCTTAATATCACATTAGAATTTCATCTCAAGGGGAGGATGCACTGAGAGTGTGAGAACGTTGTATGTTTAATGAATAAGACTGGGGAAAAGTGTCTTAATGGTTGCATTAATGCTCCTTTTTTGTCACCGTCCCTCTGTACATATTGTGCATAATATCAAACACGACCCGATTCTTGCTCTATTTCCATAACGCCCCTCTGGATCTTGGTGGTATTTGTCTCATTTTGTGCTGCATCTGAAAGTAGAGGGCAAAATGAGGCCTGTCTGTGAATCAGTGCTACAGAAAACTGGTGATATTATACACTGACATTCTTTAAAGAAGACTTAAATGCAGGCACTCATTGCATGCCAATTTAAAAGGCATAAATAATACATTCTGGATCTTTTCAAAATCTAAAGCCTCCATCCAAAAGCAATTTGCTATATTAACCCAGTCTATATTATCTTTTTTTTTCTCTATCCTGAGCTATTTAAAATAATGTTAATAACAGTGGCAATATTCATGTTATCTATGCCAGCTTTTATAGTGTCTAACTTTAAATAGGCTACATGGCCAAACGTTAATGGCGCCCACAGTTAGAATCTGCCTGCAGTGATTTGCTTCCATTTAGTCATTATAACATTACTGAGGTCATTGCTGTTGGACGATGAGGCCTGGCCCACACGGCATATCAGTCTCTCCCAGAGTTGTCATATGGCACCGATATCATGCCATCGAGTTTTTTACACACCATAATCAAGATATTTCTTTTTGTATCTTTGTTTACTTTGGTTTTTGGATTTTGAAACCACAGAGAGTTGTGCACAAACAAAGTGTCACGTAATTGCATTTTCACCTAACTGGTAGTAATGGGCCTTACTATAATCATGATCAAGTCTATGTCAACAAACATTTTTTTTTTTTTTTAGCAGTCTGAATAGGGTACATGTAGCTTTGACATGCTAACAAGCATTAACAAAGGCTAGGCATGTAGCAGGATATCTATGACCACTAGAAGCAATGCTTTTAAAGTTTAATCCATTATTTACTTCAATCTGGACCTTACTGTGTCTTTGATCTACCATTCGACACCAAACACGAGCTCTACAGCCACAGATAGCTTGCCATGTTTTATTTATCTCTAATTAGCTGCTCATTCAAAATCATGAAACAATAGACCGGAATAGACATAACTGACTCCTGCATCTAGGCCAATGTTTAGTCTGGGATACCAAGGTTGATCTACCTCTCTGTATTTGATAGTGCCACAATCCATTATTCACTAAAGATCCAATTTTAAAGCAGGGATGCTGTTCAGTATTAGAGAACTTTCTTAGTTCTCACATTGTTTTTGTCAAATAAAATTGCTTTTTAATGCTCGATCAGTTTCAGTTCAGGCTGAGAAAGGATTTTAGGGAGTTTGGCATTCGCATATCTGTGAATGGACTATGTTTTTTTAAGTTGTTTGACAATTTTCCCCCCGACATTATGCCAGTATTCTTAGGAGTAATGTGTCCTCATATAGGCTTTTCAATGTGCTTTATCCACTGCATCCAGGGCACAGTAATGCTTATTCTCTCTTCTCTTCTCGGGTAACATCAAATCACTTACTAAAATAAAACTGACTTAAATGGACACAAATGATATGATGGGAGAAAATTGTTGGTAATTATTATTTACACTGTTAAATATAATCTGCAACATTAGGAGACTTTGAGACAGTATAGTTTAGATCTTTTTTTAAAATATAGTTACAGCATACCATCTATAATAGCATATCCTGCAACAGCAGTATTTTAATTGCCAAAATGTTACAGTGTCTAATACCCTTGCAGCTGTTTTCCAGAACTAGACTTTATGAGTCACTATATAAATATTTTATCTGCACCATAAATATCGCCCTAGTCTATGATGTTAGCTTTGGTCAAGTGCTTATTTTGGACCATCAAGAGAGAGCTACAGAGACTGAATTGGGTTTTGGCTCATCTATCTTTTTCACTTTTCACTTCTCAGTCTGTGTTGCTTTTCCTCAGCCAAATGAGACTGATGATACAACTGAAAGGAAAAGGAAGCACTAACAGCAACGTGCAAAATTGTGAAACATATTATTAAATGCATTAAGATGTGTCCATAGCGCAAGAAATCATTAAATGTGTAATTCTGGGCAAGTGCTCGCTGTCTAGATTTGCTCTATTTACTGCTAAAGTCAAATTCAATTGTGCAAACCTTGGACCCGTACTGACTTCTCTGATGTTGATGAATGATTTGTAAAATTCTGGATTCTCCACAGTGTTTATTTTGGATGACTGCAACTTACAGAGGATTGACTGATGGTAATTAATTTCCCTTTTTTAAAATTTTAAAATTTATTTTTTTTTAACAGTTTTCCTATTTTGATCTCTCTCCATGACTATACTCAGACCTTCCTCTATTGTGCACTTTACTGTGCATTCCTGTACAGACATGCACTAATTACAGTGGTATCTCATAATGGATGTCCTAATGTTTTATTTACCTTACGAGACTTTAATCAGCTGCCTGATTTCCTCTGTTGTTACACACCTTACCTTGAAACATAGCCTGTCTATATCCTCTTATCTGGCAGTGCCCACTGTGCTCACCAGCCTGCTGCCAACAGGAGAGCTGGAGGTGGCAGACAGTGTTTGAGAGGATGTGTTACATGCGTGTCTGTTTGTGCGTGTGCGTTTGAACGTTGCATTTGTACATTTACACATGCATGTCTTTGTGTGTTTGTACTGCACGCGTGAATGTCGATGTGTGTGACAGGTGCCAACTCCTATGTCAGGGGTGAGGTCGCACCCTCCCTTCTCAGCCTAGGTGTCTGCAGAGGTTCGTATCCACTCAGCAAATAAAGGGTGAACACCTTTTACCCCTCCACACACACTGATATCTAGAGGCAAACACACCCAACCTGCTAGATGTCATTAGCCTTTACACTAACAGCAGGCCCCAAGACAACTTGGGAAAATAGGCAGGCACATATTTTTAGCAGTGAATGCCAAAGTAAGTGTTGTGCATTTGCTGCTGGGATAGCTGTAGATGCCAACTGAGACGGCACCTATTGGCAAGGATGTTTTTTTTTTTGTGTGTTTTTTTTTTTTTACAGAGTGATACATTTAGGTGATGCGTATCAGCTGTTTAGAAAGAAATTTGTTGACACTTTAATTAGTCTCCTCTGATAGCATCCAGAGGTGACATCACAACTTACGTGTGTTTTTTGGGGTCTACTTTAGTGTTTGTGTCGTGTAGTAGGAAAGTTTCGTTTTTTCAGTCTTGACTGTTTTGGACATGCGCTCCTTTCCATTAATGTGAGGACATTTGAACATATCATAGCACACGTCTAATTGCATTTATTAACAAATGAGCATACACAAAATTATCACTGTACTTTTTAAACTGTTTTAGAGAGGTTAACATAAAAGCAGACCATTATGTCATCATGCATGACTAGTACAAAAACCACTGATATGATTCTAATTAGTGCTGAGATGAACATTATTTACAATGAAATGAGCGTTTACTGTATGCTTTTTTTTTTTTAGGGAATCAGTCTCTTACATCCTTTGTCATTTTTTGTCAAACAATTCCTCATTTTTTTGACCTCCTCAAACATGCAAGAGAATGGTCAAAAAAGGAAACTTCCCAAGCACGTTTCATTCATGGGTCAGATCTTAACATATTTAAGAACTGACCCAAAAATCTAAAGTATTTTCTTGTCAATAATATATCACAGTGTTGCCTAGAGAACAACAAAAGCTTGAGTAGCAACCAAAGATTTATTTCTCTTAGATCAAGCAAACAGTATGTTTATGTTTGTCATTTGTTATTCTTTCCCTTTAATTTACATTTGCTTGATTGTATTTCCTTGTGCATCCACTCCTTCTTCCCTTTTCTACCACTTATCCTGGCTTGGGTTGTGGGGGCTGGTCTACAACAGAGATGCCTAGACCTTTCTTTCCCTTGTCTCCTTTGAGTTCTGGACATTCACCACAGTCTCCTCCAATTTAGTGCGAGTCCAAACGAGACCACAACCGACCAGTACAGCATTTGCACGCTTGTATACTAATGTCTTTGTGGAAATACATACCTGTGCTGTGTGGTATTTACTTGTATAAATTTCTACGGGGTTTCTTGTATCACTTTTAGCAGATTGAACTCTAAACATTTTTTTTAAATGTCATTAAGTGTTCAAAGAAAACATGCAAAAATAATAACCCAGGCTGAAGAGCTTGTTGTCCGCTGTGTAGTCCAGTTATTTCAGTTAGTTCTTTATGGAAATGAACTGAAGCTGGAACTTGGAAAAAAGTTGCTAATTTGGAAATGTGTGTCTTAGATCACTCTCAGGCAACAGCTCACTTTCTTTTTTGCATGCCGAGACAGTCTTAAAAACAGCATGCAGATATGTACACATTTGTAGCATATTTAACATTTAACTGCATGTAAAATTGTGTGATCAATTGATGTCTTGACCTGATATGACTTGACAGTATGTGCTAATGAATGGCAGGTGTAGACTGAATTTGTTTCAAATATTTATATCTGGCACAAATTATGTGTAAAATCCATCATACAAGTGTAACAGGTGTCTAAAATCATCAGCTTTCTCTCTAGCTGCCAAGATATATTCTTTTTATTCCCTTTATAACACCAGGGTCTCCTCTGAGAGTGGTGTCACTGTTAGACCCCATATATTTACACTATATTCCTCTCACACATTCCTTTTCAGTGAGCCAGGCCTTGGGCTGCCAATGGAGGATGTGAAGTCAAGCCAGGGAGCCAAGGCCACCGTCAACTCTCTCAGTGGTTAGAATAACCCAATAAATTCTGCAGAGAACTGGACTGGGACTGGACCAGTGCTGGCAAGGAGTACAAGTGAGAGGTAAGATGGTAGATAAGGGAGTGTTTTTTATTTTTAACTGAAGTTAAATATATCAAGAAAAGCAGGTAAAATGAACTCAGAGATGTTTTAATATTTTGATATGTAGTCAAAATTGGTCATTGGTTTGTAGATTACCTACTTTATTTCCTGTGTGCAAAACTGTTACTTTAAGAACTTTTTAACTTTATTTCGAGTCTCTAATAATAGTCCATCAGCATTTAACTCACCTTTTGTCTTTTTGACAGTGTCCTTAAGGTTCATGCTTAATTTTTCAGCAACTTCTGAAAATTAGGAAACACACAGATTTATCTCTCCTTGGCTAAAAGTTCAAATGTATCTAATATCATCTCACTTTTAATTCAGTTCAACTCAATTTTATTTATATAGCACAAATTCACAGCAGCAGTAGTCTTTTTTTAAATTATATTGTGTGTAGTCAAATGTATCGGTTGGCTCTGCAGGACCAGTCATAATTGATGCCAATATGCCTCATAGTGTTGGCTGGATCCAAGGTATAAAGTAAATATTTGGCTAGACACCATAATCCTAATCCCAATCCTAATATTGGTAAGATTTCTAGGACCAACTACAACCTATTGTCTGAATTTAGAAATAGGAAGTTAGAGGTCATCCAGGCCTTTAAGTCTTTAGACATAAAGGTAGTTTAACTAGATGATTTGTATGATCTGGCTTAATGGACAAATGCAGTTGGATGCATGTTTTTTTGGATACTAATGAAAATATATACAAATAGGTTATTATACATGCTTCTTTAGGCAATACTATCTCCCATCCACTCCATGACACGCTGGCTAGTCAGTGAGAGACTGAGATTACCAAAAAGCACCACTGAACGACACAGGAAATCATTCCTGCCTGTGACCATCTCCATGTAACACACTGTAAACACTGCAAGTTACACCCTGTTTGCTCACGCTCTACAGTAAAATAGCAAATGACAAAGTTCACAGGTTAAAGTCAAATGTCAATGATATATGTTCTCACCTCTGTAATATTCTTTGGCAATATTCTTGATATTTATAATTGAAGGATTGTATATATTAGTGCTATTTCATTCATTTGTAAACGCCTAACATATTGTATTATTTAAATAGTTTAGTCTGTTACTGTCTTGGAGCAACTGTAACCCACATAATTTCCTTAGTGATTAATAAAGTATTCTGATTCCGATACTGTAAAAACTATTGGTCCCAGCACAGAACCTTGTGGAACTCCATCACTACCATAAGTGTGTGAGGAAAACTCCCTATTTACATACACAAATTGGAATCTGTAAGGTAGTTGTGATTCAGACCACTGAAGCACATTTCCTTGAATCCGAACACGGTATTGTAATTACTGTAGTAAATATTGTGGTCAGTAGTACCGATAACAATATGTTAGAGAGGTCTAACAGGGCAAGCACAGAGATGAGTCTACCGCCAAAAGGCTACAAGACAGTGTATTGAACACTGAATGGAAGCGAAATTTTAAAACGAATAAGTTGGCTACCTCTACACTTCATTTTAAAATCTATCCATTTCTACTCATTAGTCTTACTCGCGCCTCCTCAAGTCTGTGCCTTTGACACATGTGGAGGAAGGACACAATATCAGCTTTTTTAATTACTTATTGGTCATGATCAATTAGTAACATTTTAAGGCAGTAAGGTAACCTTGTATAAATACACTGGTGAAGTTCAACAGCCATCACGGTTGACAGTTAAATTGGCCTGTCACTGCCAGGCCCTTCATTAATCTCAACTTGTCATTCTTGTTTATGCTGGTTATAATGGCTCTGTTGGTGTGTGATAGAAGTCAGCGTCTGTGTGTGTGTGTGTGTGTGTGTGTATGCGGCCACAGCGCAGCCAGATCAGATCTGTGATGTGTGAGAAGTTCGTAGATGTGTGTATATACATATGTGTCATATGCACATGTGTGTTTATTTGCATGAATTCATATATGTACATGTGCAGGAAGTGTATATTTTCTGAGTGCATAAGTGTGTTGTGTGGAAATCTTTTTAATCGCAACTGTCACGTTGAAGCCAGTTGGCACCCTCCAGCGATTACCTCATGTGTCCTTGAGTATTTTCTAAATTGTTCAGAGTTGTTTAGAGCCGCTCCAAACGACTTTCATAATCATGTGGTAACGTGGCCATTTACACCATGTGAGAAAATTCCTATTCACTTAAACCCACCTTTACATTGATTGACTTAGACAGAAAGGCTATTGTATGTTGCATTCAGTCTTAAATCTGCAATCCTCTCGCCATTTCCCCTCAGATTTCCTTAAGTGCCTCAGTATAACTTTAAGTTGGGTAATAACTATTTAATTTGGTTTTGATTATTGGTAATTTTATTGGCATTTTGGTTAACTAAGCACAAATGGGATCACTTACTGAGTGATGTAAGCTCTAGGAAATAAAATGCACACACATATACACGCACACAATGAGCAATAGTTACAATGGCGTACACACATACACACTCTTGTACTGCTGACCTTTCACCTTCTTCACTGTCTTCTGACCATCGCCTACTGTGACCCCCCTCCACCTTCTCTTGGCAAAAGGGTACTTTGGCATTGCCCCCCTCTTCTCTTCCCCCTCAGCCTCTTTGTTTTTGAAAGGGTGTATCTGACTGCAGATGAACAAAGGATCATGTGGGTGCTTGCAGGCACAGGCTTGCCCTGGTTTGTATTTACATATAAATGTCAGCACCTATTTTGTAACTTGTCTGCTATATGGAACTTTCATCACTGATATGATGAGTGTGTAGATTCATAAATGTCCGTGTACGTGTGTTGCATGCTCGTGAGTGTACAATGAACATTTGCGAGCTTTCTGTTATCATAAATATGCAAGAAAGTTGTACATTTTTTTTCTTTTTTAGCCAATAGCGCTGATTAATATGTTATTGTAAAAACTTTGGATTCAGTAAATGCAAATTATTGGTGATTTAGAAGCTCATTTTTCCTCATTTACTGTGTTTTCTTTCTGTCATCTGGACACTCTGATGCCTTTAAAAGAGAATAGATGTGGCTATTGAGGTAATCAAGATGATAAGTTTATGATATCTTTGGTGTAGGAGAGCTGGTAGATTTCTCAAGTTTATTACAGCAATCAGTAGTATTTACGAATCAAATATTGTTTTCATTTTGATTCTTCATTTGGAGAGCAGCCCTGAGATTCATGGAAAAGTCACTAAAATTTCTCCGAATAGATGTTTTAAAGTTTGACATATACAATTAAATGAATCAACTAATACAAACATTAGGTCCAAACACAATTTCATATGTAATACATTTCAATTCAGTCACCGCATGATAATTGAGTTATACATGCAATAATGGATGCATACCTAAATAGAGGCAACTGTTTGATA
>VURO01003230.1:14616-28896 GCA_015108175.1 Pelvicachromis taeniatus | reverse complement strand
ACTTACATTTTCTTATTTATTTTTTTTTTAATTGGAGTGATTTTTTTCTTCTCAGTTTTCTTCTGTATCTTACAGGCTGTCAGTCTCTTTTCTACAAAAGAGTATTAAGGCCACATTAAGAAAAATAAATAGCATTGATCATTTTAAGAAAAACGTCAAAATGCTATTTTGAGAAAATACTCAAAATGTGATTACACTTGCTGCAAGGCTGCAAATCCTATTCAAAATGCCTTGTGTAGATGAGTTAGTGAAATCCTACTTATTATTTCTCTTTTAGCGCATAAGCACAGTGTGGTGATAAGTATAAGGATGTTGAAAATATGGTGCAAAATGAAACAAACTTGGAAGAGTTGTGCAAAATTGACATGGGTGGCAAAGCCTTTTTAAAGAGAGTATAGCAACTCTGGCAGTTTGTCTTTAAATAACTGTGCCCCTAATCCTATCTCCACATTTGGACTTTTTTCTTGAAATAGAACAACTTTAATTCTCAAAATGATCAATAATATATTTTTTTATGTGGCCCTAATACTCTGTCATACTTTTCTGTATTATGTTTGAAGACCTAACTTTTCTCTTTTTTCTCTTCTAGAGAAAACAATATTTAGCACCTCCATAATTCCAGCACAAGTGTCACTTTTTAGTTTTTGTTTTAAAGGTTGGCAATCCCATGAAAACACTTCACTTGCACTTTCTTAGAAAAAAGAAAGAACGTGTCAAGGTCTCGGCTTGCAGACCGTGTGGAGTGGAAGGCAATGGACACAAATGCAGATGAACAAAACGTGAAAACGGAACTGGATTATAACAAAAGCGTGCCTTATATTGTGGCCAAAAACAGAACATGAACCAAACACAAAAAAACAGATAAATAAGAAACAAATTACAAAACCCTAAACTGGGAAAACAGACGAAAACCAGGAACGCTAGGAAAACCACGGATACCTGAGACATGGGAGGTTAGCAGTGAATGATAAGCAGACAGACCAGCAACAAAGAGAGGAAGACACAGGGCTTAAATACACAGAGGGGTAACGAGGGAATACAGGAGGAGAGCACAACTGGGAGCAATCACAACCAACGAGACCAGGGGATTGAAAACTTAAAACACTGAACACTATCACAGACAGGCAGAGAGGCAGGGACTTGACACTGAAACCAGAAGAGACAGACATGAAAACATAACTAGATCAGACGTGACACAGGGAACACGGGGGGAGCACAGAGAAAGAAGTCAAGAGACAAGAAACTCAATAGCAATAAAATAAAAAGACAATTAAAAATTAAAAATACAAAACACTGGGTCACCGACCCAGGACTGTGACAGAAAGTGAAATCCAAATTGTTTAAACTGTTGTTTCTCTTAGAAGGTGCTGGATTTCCCCTACAAATTGCACCTGACTAGTTGGAATTCGGAGAATAATAATATAATAAAAATCCATCATGAATAATTATTATAATCTTGATTTATTAAATGTTTTTCTTTAGTGAATGGATACTCTTAACTGTTTTCACATTCCAAATCAATTTCAAAATCCAATGCAGTTTCAGGGAAGAAGAACTAGAATTGTTTTATAAATACATAAATAATTAAATCAACCTAAATATACCACTTCATCTGATCAAGGATATAAACTCAGTGTTTCTCTGGTCAGTAATCTTGCCTTTGTGTTTAGTAATTGTTAGTTTTGGAAACCTGGGGGATAGCCACCAGAGTTTTAAAAGTTGACCAAAGTTTGGCAGCAGCACAATATAAGGCTGTAAGGACTGGTCCAGTCAGTGGGTCAATGGGATTGAAGATGTTAAAAATACAGCCATGTTAAATGCAATAAGTAGCTTCAAATTGGTGAGGCAAGCTGTGAAATTGAAAAAGGGCGACTAATTCACAAAAAGTCTTAAAAGGCCTGTGAAGATTATGACCACTTGAATTAACTTGCCTTTAATTAGTTTAGCTAAGGTATGAAGGTAAATACATGTGAGCCGCACAATAAGTGAAAAAGATTTTACACTGCTATTGATTTCAGAACAGTATACTAGTCACTTCATCATCTGCTATGTTTGTTTCTTATCTGTGAGATTGGCTGGAAAAGAGACAGAGTGTGAAGGAGGGAGGTAGATACAGAGGTATAGCGATTTAAGCCCAGTAAGGCTCAATGGTTTGCTCCAGTCTCCTTTTTACACTGCAGGCCTGACTGCAGCCCAATATAGTAAGAACTTAATGCCACCAGGGACCCAGCCTATTTGAATGCTCAGGCTTCCTTTATCACAGACACAAGTGGTGCAGAAAAATTGCTCGGGATTAATTCTCGAGGCCTTGCGAATACACACACAGCAAGGATCAGTGCTTACAGCTTTCTTGGTGGTGGCATTCCTTAAAAAAAAGTGGGGCTTTGCAGATGCTTTTATAAACGGTGGGATGGGCCTTTCCATTGAAGACTTGCCTTTTGTGGGACTGGAAAGGGTGGGTGCCCGCATTGCTAATGCAACTTAAAATGGTGTTATAAGACATAATAGCATACATGTACAAAGTGATAAGGGAATTACGTTTTTTGGCACTTGCCAAAAACCTGAGTTTCCACTGAGCCTCCAAGATGTAAAGCATTTTATCACCTTGTTAGTTGTAAACTGTGCTGTGCTAGTATATATCACCTTTAAATATAGTGCATGGCAGGATTTGGGAGGGTAAGTATGAGATAGGATGGAGTATAGTTCTATTGAGGTTTTTCTATTGCTACTGCACTTTCACTATGTCCATTTTAAACATCCCGAAAGTTCCCTGATGTAGGTTTGTATGAATATTTCTATATGCTTCAAATATTTTAGTCTATGTTAGCATTTCTATATGGAAACATTATTCCAGTTTTTGCAATTATTTTGTAAAAGATGACATGCTTTTCTAAGCTGCTAAATGAATAGCAACTTATGAATATTCCTGATTAGTTTTACAGAGGTCGGTGCCCTAACATGTCGTTCGTTAGAGGATGGATGGAATAATTTGTTGTCACAAAAACAGCAATAACAATACTCTCCATACGTGGTACAGTTGCCTCAAGGAGACTGTTGTTGTTATTTGGTGCTGTATAAATAAAATTGAAATGAATTTATTGAGGGTTTTTAGTTAGTTAGTTAGTTAGTTAGTTAGTTAGTTAGTTAGTTAGTTAGTTAGTTAGTTAGTTAGTTAGTTAGTTAGTTAGTTAGTTAGTTTGTTTGTTTGTTTGTTTGTTTGTTTGTTTGTGTCGTGGTAGCATTTTTCCCACTGACGACTTGTTCAGCAAACATGGCCTTTTTATCCATTATCACACTTACCTTTTGTGCCCATCCAGCTGTAGATAGATGTGTTTTTTTTGTTTAAAAGTAGACTTGTTTCTCCTTCATAATGTCTCTCCCAAACAACCAAAGAAAAAACAGCTCCGCGTACTGCTGATGATTTGTTTGCACCCCCCAAATGAAATAAATATTCAGAATGTGTTGTGTACATATACAAGAAAAGCTCCCAAAGCTCTCCTAAAAAATCAGCCTATCTCACGTCTTTATTGAAAAAGATGATCCAGAAAGTTTAAACTACATATGCTCTTTAGATCACCCATATCAAACGTGGTTGTTGTTACAGTCATAAAATTATTACAACCCACAAATCACTGAAAACAGTGGATCAGTATTTTATGCAGTATTTATTGTAAGTTCCTTCCTGTTGAGCCAGTGTAATCTGTTGTAGTAAATTTCAGTCAGGCCACATTTGCATCTCATGTTCAATGCTCTTACTATGTAAGAGTGTAAATAACATGCTTAAAATAACAAATGGGTTATTGCAGATTATTTTTATTGTTAAATGTTCAAATTGCATAGAACAACAGATGTGTTTCATTCACTTTGTTAGGTACACCTGTTCATCTGCTCATTAACACAAACATCTAAATCAGCTTATCACATGGCAGTGACACAATGCATTTACACACCTAGACATGGTGAAGGCGGCTTGCTTCAAGTTCAAACCCAGCATCAGAACAGGAAAGAAAGGTTTTTAAGTGACTTTGAATGTGGCATGGTTTTTGGTGCCAGATGAGCTGCGGTGTGTATTTCATAAACTCATTATTAAATGGGATTTTCACACATAAACGTTTGTTGGGTTTTTACAGAGAATGGTCTGAAAAAATGAAAATATCCAGTGTTATGCAGTGAGCAGCAGTTCTTTGTTGATAGCAGAGGTCAGGGAAGAATGGCCAGGCTGATTAAAGCTGGAGACAGCAGTAGCTTAAATAACTGGATGCAACCAAAGTATGCAGAAGGGCGTCTCTCAAACACATTGCCTTCGAAACAAAGGGGTAACAACAGCACAAGAACACACTGGGTACAACTCTTAGCAACTAAAAACAGGAAACTGAGGTTACAGTTGACTAAAACTGGACAATAAAAGATAGGAAAAACATTCGATGATCTAATGAGTCCCAGTTTCTGCTGTGACACTCAGATGTACAGTCAAAATTTGGCATGAACCACATTAGCACATGGATCCATCCTCCCTTTGGGACACTTTATGACCCTTTATCATCCCTTTATGCCCACTGTGTACCCTATTCTGATGTATGCTTCCACCAGAATAACATGACAGGTAAGGAAGATCAAATGATCTCAAACAAGTTACTTTTGGTGTCTAACTAGTTTACTCCACTCAGATAGCACCCACATTCACCAGATCTCAGTTTAGTAGAGCTCATTTCAGGTGTAGTGAAACGGAAGATGCACAATGAGGCTGCAGAGCTGACAAATGCAGGAGAAATTGGGTGATGCTATGATGTGAACTTTGGCCAAACTCTGTAATAATAAAATATACTTAATAAAATGGCATCTAGGTGTATTCATGCTTTAATTTTGTGTGATTTTTTATGCCAAATATATGTAACACATATATTGTGAAATGGGTGTAACTGAATTCTAATGTTATAGTTTATAAATTGATTTTTAAACAATAAGGATTCATTGTCACAGTGGCAGAAAACTTCTGTGAAGTTCTAAATTAAATTAAAACCTATTTTATGACAAAGTGTTGTGATTTAACTTGATTAAATTTAAAAATCATAAATCACAACATTCTAGGTGTTCTGAATCATGTGCTTTAATTGCATATATATATAAGCAATTTTTTTAATTCTCTTTTTTCCCTCTCTTTGTCTGTAATGACTCATTTTGTATCTCGAAAATAGTACCCGCACACAGGCGCACACAAAGTGCTACAGTAGCCTCTAGGTGAAATGCTAACAGCACACACTGTTGCCAGTCTGGAGTGCGCTTTGAGCACCAGTCCACACCACGCAGCCAAGCTATCATGAGACTAGTCAGCGTGAATGCACACATACACATACAAACACACAGTTCAATAAACACAGACAATCATTCCCTCCCCCATGGTTTTCTCTTACACACACACATACACACACATACAGAATGAGAACAATCAGCATGGGCATTCCCTTTCCCTTAATGCTGATGACACCGTTACCATTTCTGTGTTCTGTAGGCGATATGGATTCTTATGGCTGACACACTACATCAGCCAGCAGCTTGCTTTCAGCCACATAGCTTTGTTTATGTTGAAAACCATATCAAAGTGAATTACTACTGAGAGGTAGCTAAATCAAATATGTGGTGTGAGGAGAGGAAAAAAAAACATCAAGTTCCCCATTTCAAAGTCGTTTGCCCTTGAATGTTATTCTAAAGCTGTTAATAATGAGTGCTTTTATGATGTAATATGGACACCAGAGACATCGAGAGCTCAGCTCCCCTGAGGTGAAAGATATGGAAGTGGACAGACTCACTAACCATCAAGAAAAGCATAATTTCACTCAACTCCACCACACCGTGTTACTCGCGCACTTGATAAAAGGGCATGTTCAAATAAGCTTTGTATTTCTTGCCCAAATGTATACTCAGAGAAAAATAAGAAGTAAAAGGAGCTGTGGTTCTCTACAAAAAAGCAGGAGGGAAGTTTAGTAGAGACTGTTTACTCAATTCCATTATCAAGACAAGTCTAAAGCCCAGGCAGTGGCTTATGGAGGCTGCTGGATGGCTGGCACTGCACAGTATGCAGTATAAATACTGGGTAAGTGACGTATACCTTATGCTCTTGTGACTCTCATGCTCTCAAAATACAATTTTAACTTTGATCTACTATCTCTAGTGTCCCTGCAAAATCTAATGTTGTAAATGAGCTGGTGTCGTAAATGAAAAGTCAGTCAGTCATTGCAGAAAGAATACCACTGCAATCCATTCAATAGTTAAACAGACATTAGAGTTCACTAAAATGAATGAATACATTTTGCCCATACTAGGAGTTCCTTGAGTTGCTTTATTTATAAACAGTCCAAATGTTAGACGCCATCCAACCATCTTCTTCTGCTTATTCGGGGCTGAGTCACATATCTGCAATCTCGTTCTTTCGATCACTACCCACAGCTCGTGTCCATAGGTGAGGGTAGGAATGTAGATCGACCGGTAAACTGAGAGCTTGAACCGGTACAACATCCACATCACTGCAGCCAAACCACCAATCCGTCTGTCGATCTCCTGCTCCCTTCTCCCGTCACTCGTGAATAAGACCCTGAGATACATAAACTCCTCCACTTGGGTCAGGAACTTGTTCCGGGTCAGGAATCCTGACAGGAATCCTGACCCGGAGTGGGCACTCCACCCTTGTTCAAACATGAGCACTGAAATCTCCCAGTAGGTGGTCCACCCCACCCTCAAGCACCCCAACTCCGAGAAGGCTGGGTACTCTGAACCGTCATTTGGCGCATAAGCGCAGACGACAGTCTGTTAGACTGTTATGTTATTAATGTAATAAAACGGTCATGAGGTTGGAGTCTAAAGCAAGAAACCTTATTATCTATCCACAGAACTGCCATTAACAGTCACCTTACCATATCTTTCCCTAGCCTTAGCCACACTCTTGCAATGCACAATTGTAACGGAGAAATCTGCTGTTTCTTACTATGGGAAATGGGACAAAATAGTTTGGAAATACATTATAATTTTGAGTGTTATTTTTCTAATCATTGAGGTGAAAACCTTAGATCAATGTTATCAGTGTTATGTTATTTCATTTTCATTAAATATCAGCAAGTAGCAATACCTACTGTAACAGAGATTGCTAACTTACCATTAGAGGAAACACCTACCATAACATTATGTGTTGAGTTTACTTAAATTAACACTCTGTGTGTTGTCTTCTCTCTATAAAGAGAAGGAAAGAAAGATTTGTTGTTATCTTTGCTCCACATTTTCTTTTAGGTCAGTCTGGCCTTAAGAGTTTTTTTTTTTGTTTCACTTGAATAATTTCTTTTCAGATTTTCTATAGTTGTGTGATTATTTCAGTGTGTCTTTTATCTTGCATTCCTCCCATCCAGTTAGGCAGATGGTTGCCCCTCCCTGAGCCTGATTGTGCTGGAGTTTTCTTCCTGTTAGAGGAGAGTTCTTTTTTCCTGCTGTCGCCATGTGCTTGCTCAGAGGAGGTCATTTGATTGTTGGGATTTTCTTTCTGTTATTGTAGGGTCTGTATCGTACAGGACACAGCACCTTGAGGCGAATATTGTTATGACTTGACACCATATAAATAAAACTGAATTGAATGTTAAAGTATCTGAAAGTCATATAGTTTCCATATGACACTAGTCTAAAGTGACTGATGATATTACAAGACATTTTAAGTGATATTTCAGGCGTCCATAGAAAAACTGACTTTCTGTAGATTTTATAAAATATTCTATAAAATATCCCAACTCTGAATGCTTAAAAGTGATTTAACACATTCCTAATATCCCTTATAATGTACACCAAAGTATTTTGAACTTTTTGGAAATACCCGTGTATTTACAGCAATAGAACAATACTAGAAATTATGATCAAAGTTCTTGGGAAAGACTGCTGTTAGCCTAACAACAATTCCAAACTAAAGATCTGATCTGATGCGCAAGGCTTAAAAAAGGTCACAGTGTTCAGGGAGATGAACCAGATTGTGTCCACTTTGCAGCCTTTGACCTCAGCAAACTGGTTGGATGTGTACATAGACTTGCTCTTTCCTAAATATGTGTAAGAGCAATCAATCAGTGTTTGGCTCATCAGGATAAGAGACCACAGCAAGGTGAGGGAGGTTTGATGGGAAGGGGGAGGGCTCAGCTACAGCAACTCTCTAATCAGACTACTGGCTGCTGTAATTACCTGCTACCATCTATTCCATGACTGCCAGGCCAGCCCTCTTCCAACTACAAACAGCTTGGTTCATTTCAATACACACAACGCCTTCAAGTGCAATTGGCAGAGTAAATAGGAACCACTGTTTGTTTCCTACTCTGCCACTACCTTCTCACTTTATTTCAAACACAAGCTTGCTTTTTCAACTCCTCACACAATGCCACACGCCTCCTCCCTCCTCTAAAAATGAGGGAGAAAAAAGGATGCCATTAGCTTATGATACACAATCCTACCCAACTGGCGGGAAATTATTGTCAGCAGGGCAGCCTGCCGCACTGCAAGCTGCAAAACAATGAATGGAGTCTAAACCAAATTAAAGCTCCATAAATCATAAGGCATTTAACTGCACCACCCATGTGGTGGCTTCAACGTGTCATGAACAAAATGAGAGGGGATGAGACAGACGAAGATGGAATGCAGAAGAGGGAAGGAGGAGGAGGAGAGCTTATCCGTGTTTTTTCATTAGCGCCCAGAATTGTACTGTAGCACAAAAGACCAGAGTGTACAACAGTCACCTATTACAGCCAGGGGAGCTGCATCGCAAAGTTAAAATCTTGCTAGGCGCCTTCCTAAGCTGTAATGAAATCACCAAGAGTCAAAAATGTCACAGATGTTAGCTGGAATTTGGGGGGAATATGCTGAAACAGGAGAACTGAAGGAAGAGTGCTGTCTTTGTTCACTCTTCTACTGTTCTTCACTACATTTAAAATTGTAATGACTAAGATAAACCAGTTATTCAGCTACTAAAATTCTATAGCAGATCTCAAGAGTAAAAGGATTTCCATTGCCAACTGCAATCCAGGATTCGGGAGTACGACTACATCACCAAGTTCCTCTCCAGAGATGGAACTGATGGACAATCATGATAGCAATGGCTAGGGGGGAGGTTCCCATTTGAAAACTGATTTTGGAAAGTGTCATGCATAATAAAAATGCTGAAATGAGTTGCATACCTATGTCACAATTTTTCAACATTTACCAACTTAATCTAGGTAGAATTTTATTCAACCTGCTAGGACTACTTGAGTAACCTCATTTAGTAGTTACAGCTTTTCACATTGATGGAATGTTGCTGTCATAAAAATCATGGACTCTTAGATTTTAATGTTTCAAACATCATTAAGCTTGAAAATGCACTTCTCTGATTTTACAGGTCAAATGGACAACATAGACAAGTCAGTGTCCAAATGCTACTTATCTTCTTATTTCTCCATAATGACTGATAACAGTTTCTTTGTATACTACATCACAAAACACACAGACTCACAATACAGTTCATCAATGACTATATTCCACTGATATTCCTGTTTATCTTATTTATCCTTATTATATATTCTGTATTTATTTATGTGTATATGTGTACATATGCTATATTTATGCTTATAGTTGTACTCTCTTATTCCCTTATTGGTATTACAACTCTGTAACATGCAACTCTGACAGTGCTGTACTATTGGAAACTGTAGCAGAAATCTATCTGAACATACATTATATACTTATTATACAGTGCGGTACTCTACTGTAGGAGGAAAGACTTAATTTAATGACCTAAGACATACTAAAATACAACCACCACAATATTTCAGAGCCATTTGTTTAACCATTGACAGCTTCTTATGTTTTTACCTGCTCTGTATATCACAAAAAGAGTTTTTGATTAAATGAATGCTCCACAAAGTAATAAAATTATGAATTAGAAAAAATCAACTATATTTACAGGAAATAAAATGGTGACATTAACTCATCACTTTTCAGCATACTTGCAACTAAACAAACACTACAACAACAACAATACTGTGACAAATCAGAAGGCCAAAGCTGAAACCACCAAAAGAGCCCTGATGGCCTATAAACATCTGCTGTAACTGTCGTGGTCAGTCATCTCAAATAAAAATGAAATTTTTTGTCAACTCTCTTCAGTCTCTCCTTTTTTTAGGTGAAATAAGTGAGCTGGGAGTAGAGGTTTTGTGGACCTCAGACACAACATTTTGATAGGAAGGACAGAGACATTTTTTGTATCATTTTTCAAGGGCACTGTGCTGCTTTCATGAAGGTCCTCATGGATTTTCAATCAGTAGTAACAGCAGTGTTTGGTGACTGCCACTCAGAAGACGAGCTAACACAATGATATTTGACTTGGGTTCAAAAGGCCTTGGAGTCATTCAGACATCAGCTATCTCGTTTTTCCCCTCATCATGGCTGAATGTATCATTTCAGACAGAATGGAAGCCTTTGTGCAAAATCGTCTAACAACAGTCACGAAAATGACTTCTCATTACTTAAAAGATATTTGCAGCAGTCTCTTAGATTACACAAGTCGTGACAATTGGTTAGACTTGGAATTCGTTTTCACTGAAAAAGACAGATGGACAATTTTAGCCTCTTAAATTTCTTTAAGAGAGAACAAACCATTTCACTGCAAGGAGGAAGAGAACCATTTTGTGGACTGAATTGTGGAACAGCATACTAAAGGTGAGGAGTCCCAGATACAACAACACTGTGGCAGTTAAAGAGTCAGTTCAGAGAAAAAACACATGTACATGCTTTTTCTGTGGCCTATATCTAGACTTTGGTTTCGGTGTAAGTTTTCCAGAGACATCAGCTGTGGAAAAATCACTCTATAAATGCATGTAATGCAAATAAAAAATGTCAGAAACATACATTTGAAAACTCAGCAGAAATGTCTCTTCCCAAAAATCATGACAGCATCTTCCACTAAAATTCACAAAACTTGTGGCCACGTTGAAATATTGTTTGTTCTACAGAACTCAATATTCTCATTTTACAGTACATTATAGTGGGAGGAAAGACTTCATATAGAAGATGACCACATTTCCCCCATTTGTAAGTATAATACTGTTGTGAAGCCTGTATTTGAGTGTTTTTACCATTGCAAACTTGGTGTTTTGAAACCCAGGGAGACAACTGAGAGCTGACACTGTCTGAAACCAAGGAAAACCACACATTTATAGGGATGAAAAAAGGAAAGTAATTTATTGCGTAATATTAGTTACTTTTTAAAAAATAATACATTGTATTGCTTATTTATTCTACCCAAAGAAAATAATTTGTTACACTACTCACTAAATTGCTTTTTACAGCATAGCCTTGCATTGTCACATAATTACCAGTTAATAACAGAAACCAGAGGCAACAGTCCCACACACCAACACAAATTCTTATCCTAATGAAGACATCCAGAAGAACTTTATTTTAGTGTTTAAGAATGAACACAAATGTATTGCCAATGAAAGCCGAGGAGCACAGAAAACTGTTGTGCCCAAAGCATTTCTATTGTAGTAACATATACAAGTAGAATTAGGGGGTACATCCTGTCTGCTTATCACTGCTATCGCTAATTTTTGAAATTCAACCTTTTGGTGTATCTTGGCTATGTTGCTCACACAGCTGTAGCATCATTCTGGCTCTTAGCTACTCATTTTGTCTTACCATATTGTCAGTTACATGTCCTTGCAAAGCCGTTTCTGGTCTGTGTGCAGAAGTGATAGGTCGTATGTCCACTCCTCAAACTGCTTCCCCAGAAGATAAGTCAGAATTATTTTTGCAACCAAAAATAATGTGCCCTGCTAATGCGGTGAATAATATCTAATAGAATTTTTTTTTCAATAAAGAATGAAGGCTTAAAGCAGTTCCTCACTGTCTTCATGTTTACTGGGACCAATAGAGATCTTTCTATACAGTCTTACTTTTGAACTTGTGTTTAGACACACAAGACACACAAGATGTGTTGTGGCCATTTGAAGGAGGTCTTTGTTAACATTTGCAATGTTTCTCTGTGTTACGCAGTTTAATTCTCCCAAATATGTTAAATCAATATGTCACTAATATTATTCATCTACATGTCAAAATCTGCCAAGCCCACAGAGTCTATATGAGTATTATGAAAAGGATTTAGAAAACTTAAATGCAACATAAAAACCATTTGTGAAACTGGAAGAATGTGATAAACATTTCAGGCTGCAAAATTCTACCTGTGAAAGAAGAAAGGGTGGAGTATGGATGTATGATGGTGGTAGCCTGGAGAAGACAACTGAATAGAAGATACAGGGGATGGTTGTGGCATATGTTCTCTTTCATCTCCTGTTACGCTGCAAGTGTAACATTATGTATGAGCTTGATCATGATCTTTCATACACTGTTTTGTCATAAATAGTTTCTTTATAGAAAATTAGGACACTATCTGAGGGAAACTTGAGAGATGGCATCCATTCCACTTTGGATGGAGCAGCTCTCGTTTCAAGAAATCTGTCCAAATTTATTAAATACCCCATGATGTGACTGTCCAGAAAACAGACCAGGAAGTACAGTTGCAGTGTTACATGCCTCTCGGTAGCTCCTCTCTGTTATCACCTCAAAACCCACTTAGAGACTGTCTGCTTCCAAGCCAACACTAAAAACCACCAAAAAACAGGATTTAAACCTAAAAAGAAATTCACAAAGAAAGAACGTTACAGTATCCACATACCGTATGCACCAAAGAGTAAAACAGTGAAATGTGGATTATGAAACATTATCTCTCTCTCTCATACGTCCCTGTTAGTACATGAATTAATACTTTATCAACAAATTTATTGACTCTTCCTTCCAGAAACCTGGTTACAGCAGGATGACTATGTTAGTTGAAATGAATCAACATCCCAAATCATACTAATTGTCAGAATCCTTCAAGCACAGGCCAAGGAGTGGGTGTGGCAGCAATCTTTCACTCTAGCTCATTAATCAACCAGTGAATACAGTATCATTTTTCACACCTTTTTCTCTCACTATCCCTAACCCCATTCTGCATGTAATATAATCATAATCATTAGTTATTATTAATCTATGGCTCTCTTCCAGAGCATGTTTTGACTTGGGCAAAATGGTCACGACAGGGTTGGAGGGGTGGCCAGGGTTGGTTCTGCCAGTAATTTGTTCCTGTTAAAAGGGAGTTTTTCCTTTCCACTGTCACCAAAGTGCTTCCTCATAAGGACGGGTCACATGATTGTTGGGCTTTTGTCTGTTTTCTATAATTTTTTTATCATCTTTACCTTTTGAAGTGCCTTGAGACAAATGTTGTTGTGATTTGGTATTATATAAATAAAACTGAATTGAACTAAACTGAAAAAAATTACTGTAGTGTATTATTATTAATATAGATTATTATTATTATTATTATTATTATTATTATTACACATTGCATTTTATTTACGAAGTACATGTGCTTCATTGCTAAAGTACATGCTGTCATAACAGCGTCAGTGTCTATGAAAACATGTGGAACACAGATGTATAATCCACTCATTTTGACCATACTGGTTTACACAGAGTCAAAGTGAACTTTTTATGTTGGTGTTAATGATTTATTCACTGATGCAAAAATTTCATTACAAGAAATGAATTAAAGGCTTTGGATTGGTTACAGCCTCTTGCAAGTGTTTTGGTGAAGCTATGAGCTGTTTTGGGATATGGAATTCAAAGCAGACAATTTAAATTGCCAAAGTAATAGTAAAGAAATAATAATCAATGAACTCCATTAACAATCCAGGTATATACTGGATTTCATTTGTTAACATGAAAATATGTACTGTCATGTAGAAAAATGCATTATTTAGTTCCATAACATTTTCTATAACAGAGAAAATGAAGTTGTACTTTGTATTTTGCACATTTAGGACATATGGAAGTATGGAAGTATTTTCTTATTTGTAATAATTTTGATCACAATTTTGACATATATGTGGAAACTGCCAAAAGGTAAGATGATTACATCTCAGAAGAAGAAATAACAGTTTTTCCTATAGAAAGCTGAATTCATTAGCATGAATTATTCAGTTTGCTCAGAAACCTTACTTTGGTGCATTATGACCAGTTGCTTGCTGTTTGTAGCCACAGTGGACATTGCCAGTTAAATAAGCTGGTAAAGCTTTAAGGGAAAAAGAAGAATGCAACTGAAGGCTGCAAAATATGAATAAATAAGGTTAAGAAACAAATATAAAATGAGCAGGTGTTAAACTGGGATTTGTGTGGAAGGGGAACTCTTTT
>VURO01003225.1:11007-32338 GCA_015108175.1 Pelvicachromis taeniatus | reverse complement strand
GGCCCCGGGGCAGACCCATGACACGCTGGAGAGATTATATCTCTCGGCTGGCCTGGGAACGCCTTGGTGTTCCCCCGGATGAGCTGGAGGAGGTGGCTGGGGAGAGGGAGGTCTGGGCTTCTCTGCTTGGGCTGCTGCCCCCGCGACCTGGCCCCGGATAAGCGGAGGAAGATGGATGGGTTTTTATCTCTGTTTTTTTTTTTTTTTATTATAATGTTGCCTGAATTACAGCTCATTCCTGTATTTCTTACACTTTTACAGCAGGTTGGCAGCAATGTTGTATTGTGCAATATGTTAACCTACAACTACCATGACCTACATAATGTAATATGTTTTATATGTATGGATGTTACTGTAGTAATACTGTGACCTGAGTTACAGAATATTGCTTTAATTTAGTTTGATGAGGTTTGATGAGAGGCCTGTGTGAGGCTGCAGACAGAGTCAGGCTGAAAGTGGATGCAAGGGCAAGCTGTTGGCACAAGGAAATGACGTAAGTATACAACTACAGAGAATTCGATTATAAGGAATTGCGGCCGTGTTGTCACCATAGGTAGCTGACAGAGTGGCAAAGAAGACCACGCCAGGCTTAAATGCAGCCACGCTGATTAAACAGGTGAGGAGGGTGACCAGGACCCGCCCAACGGTGGAAACACAGGAAGATAGAAAAGCATCAGCCGCAGTTCACCCGCCATTATATATTTTACAGTATGTTAATATACTCATACCTTACAGTACGTTCCCATATTTGCCCAGAATTACAGTGAGTTGCTGTATTTCCTTTAATTTTCCCCTACTATTGGCATTAGATTTTTTGGGCTTTTTACTTTGTTATTTTATGCCAATTTTATAGTATCATGTAAGAAACTATATCTGTAGCAGCAGGGTAACCTTATGATACCACAGAGAGAAAAAAACACTGAGCTCCATCAAGTCAAAGAAAGGTAACCGCCAAGAAACAACTAAAAGCAAAATAGATAGTTGTGGTTAGGCTTCCTCTAACAACCATTCTATTAAAATAAATGCAGCAGAACCAAATGCTGTGTTTTTAATACCATACATGCTTCTGTTTCAAAACCTGTTCCCTACATGACCTGCACTGCAACTCAAAGTGCCAAACTCAACCAAGAATTAAGGGAGTGCCACAAAGGTATGGTCAAGTAACATTTTCACCTAGACTACACCTACATCAACAATGTTGTTTACCTTTAACACTGCCAAGTAAAAAAAAAAAAAAGAGTAATCAGTTTCAGTTATATAATTGTCAAAAAAAACCCTTAACAAATCAGTGTTTATGAGTGTGCATTTACATCACCTGCCATGTTTTTGAATGATTAGTCTGAATCAGAAAGTTGCCCAACCAGTCTGAGAGGCATATGAATCCTTCATCTCAAAAGAATTTGAGCGGTACGAGGTGATTGGTTGAACCTCTACAGGTGAAAATGCACAGTGACAGGTGGAGACGCTGCAGAGTGAGCTTCACAGTGCAGTAGTTACGAGCTGGAGTGCAGGACAATCTTAAGCAGCACAGGTGAGGGTTTCTTGCTGGATATGAAAAACACTTGAACCCCCTTTTTTGCTTATTGTTACAAGGAATTGAAGGTGAGTCAGGATGTAGAAAAAGGTAGAAGGTACAGTTTAGCCACAGAGTAAGGAAGGAAATGACAGCAACAGAGGTCAGGAGTAAGATGGCAGTTACAGAACTGCTGTTAAAGAAGAATAAATATTTGCAAAGAAGCTAAAAACTCACAGTAACTAAAACAACGTATGTATGTCTCTGGTAGAGCATTGTGGACAGTTTGATCTGAGTGGCAGTTTTTGTGACTCCTCCCCGACACACCTGCTTCTAACAATCACAGAGGACTAAAGAGAATAAGATTGAAAGGAAGTGTCAGGGTTGGTGCAGAGGCAAATTTCATATCTTTACCCTCTATTCTTTTCTCTTTATAGTTTTGTTTCAGTTTTTGAATCCCTCATCCAAGCAAAAATGCCATTCTTCGATCATTTGAAGGACATTTTTTCCCATCACCGACACTCTGATGATGACACTGTTAAAGTAAGTCATATTGTGAGGATATTGCACCCGAGTCTGCTTATATGAGTATTTGAATTTCATATGAATTTCACTGGCTGGCAAATAAAAGTCTTAAAATCCTTTAAAGTCTTTATTTTGACTGATCTTTTAGGTGAAGGATAAGGAAAACCCTATTTATTATGGAACAGTCACTCCATATCCAAACTTCAATGCCAGTGAAGACACTGCAATTCTTCGGCGTGCCATTGAAAGTAAAGGTCCGTGTGCACTCTCTTGTTTTAATGTATTATATACGTTTTGTTTGGAATTTTTTTCAGACAATATTAAGTTTAAAGCTGAAATACCGATTGGATAAAACAATCGGTGTTTATTGTAATTTTGAAATCTTCTTTTGGCTTAGATGATTTTATCATTTTTGTGGTATAACATGTCACCCCAACAGGGCTAAACGAGGATGTGATCATTGCAGTCCTTGTGAAACGAAGCAATGAGCAGAGGCAAAAGACCAAAGCAGTCTATGAAACAGAATATGGGAAGGTGAGTAATTAATTTCTGACAGAATCAAATATGTACAGCATTAGCCTGAGAACAGGGACCTGAAAACAACAGTAATGTCTGGGAAAATATTACATATCACTCATTCCTCTGGATTTACATGACTAGTGAGGTTGGCCTAATTGTTGCTATAGTAAAATACATTCGTTAGAGCCACTGTGTGGAGATTCACACAAACCATTTTATTCCTTTTACATCTTGCATGCACTTCCGAAGGGAGATTTGCCCAGTCCGGCTCACTGTAGCAGAATCTCAAAATCCTGTCTGCTCCAGGCAATTTAAACAACGAGCCCCGGCCATAAAACTCAACCACAATGCATCACACCTCTAGCACTGTTGTGTGTGTCTGAGCACGTGAGTGCATTTGCGTGCTCATGCCCTGTGCATGTGACTCTGAGGTCATAAACTTCTCTCCCTTTACCCAAATGGTCAGCTGGCTTCCAAACACTAAAACCTCCCCCCTGGGCTTTACAGGTTTTGGGGATCTTCCACTTACAGTGTGTCTCTCTTTGTCCTGCACAGAGCAAGAGGGGAGGGGAGTCTCCTAAGATCTACACCTATTTTAATGACACCTTTTAAAGCCATTATTCATTTTGGGCAGTGTCAATATCACCAAATTACTTCTACATTCTATTTAACCTATTTCTAAATTATAAAGTGAACTACAAATCTCTTCAGCAGTCATACCTGCCATCTCAGATGGTGTCACACCAGACACGAAACAGCCTTTACCCTGCCAATGGTACAGTCACACTACAGAAAATGGTGGCTGGAGACTGTGGCATGACCAAACTTACTGTGACCATGTTCAAAAAACTTGCAGTGTTGTTGCCTTTGAAATTGTGAGCGATAAAATGGAGTCGGTCTGCAATTAGGTGGCTGAATGCCGTCAAGTTGGTAGCTGGTGAAAAATATAAATCTGTTGCTTTCTAAACACATTATCTACGTACATTCACAGTCCAGCCAGAAGCTCAAAAATCTGGAACCGAAATTTCTCTACAAATGTTGACGTCATTGCTGCAGGACAGAACTTCAAAATGAGAAAGGTGCTCGACAACCTTGCATTTATAGAGAAATATATCTGAATCAACTGAGCTGAGGCGACTGTGATTGCAGGAGACAATTCAAAGTGGTTGTCTAGAGGCTAAAGAGTGTTGAACCCTTGTTTTCTGTCACTGAAAGCAAAAAAAGATCAGTGCAATTACTGAGCAACCATATAACTGAGTCATAATGGGTCTACAAAGGTAGTGTTCACATCAGAAGATAACCTTCATATATTTAATTTATATGAAGGTGAGTAATAATTTTGCTGAAAGCGCAATGTAAAGTCTGATTGTCTTTCTCATCAGTCTGAGAACCTTTCAGATCTCCCGCTTTGTATCGAAAAAAAAGCCTCATCAGGGACTCTCCCTTAGGGATAGGGTGAGAAGTTCGGCCATCCGGGAGGAGCTCAGAGTAGAGCCGCTACTCCTCCGCATCGAAAGGAGCCAGTTAAGGTGGTTCGGGCATCTGACAAGGATGCCTCCTGGACGCCTCCTGGGTGAGGTGTTCCGGGCATGTCCCACCGGGAGGAGGCCCCGGGGCAGACCCAGGACACGCTGGAGAGATTATATCTCTCGGCTGGCCTGGGAACGCCTTGGTGTTCCTGCGGATGAGCTGGAGGAGGTGGCTGGGGAGAGGGAGGTCTGGGCTTGGGCTGCTGCCCCCGCGACCCGGCCCCGGATAAGCGGAAGAAAATGGATGGATGGATGGACAATTTATTGTAGTTAATCACTGTATTATCAGATTGCATCTAATTTCCAACCTATTGCCATTTTATCTCCTCCTTGATGGACCGAGGTCGAGTGGTTGCAGACCGCGTCCCCCTCTTTGAAACAACCATTTCAAAGCAACAAGACTACAAGTTCATTGCATGCAATTGCAATTATTTTGGCTGTTCTCTGGTCTCCAACCACTGTTTTCACAGGTGTGACTGTAGCATTAAAGATACTTATGCAAAAATAAGTTGTTTAAAAATCGTTTCCAGCTTTTCAAAATGAACTCAAGCTAACAACAGAAAGGAATTTTAAAGGGAGATATTAAAGGGCTATCAAATGAAGTTGAACTTGGGCTGTGCTGTAGTTTCATGACGACATGATGGTACAGCAAGTCAGTGTCACCTTTGTTTACTAGGCAAGTCATTTAGAAAACCTTATGTACAATGGGGACCTGGATAACTGCCTTTTGACTAAATCATGAAAAATAAATATCTGTAATAGCCACTGGTATATAACACCGCCTCCTGGTGGTTACTGTTTTACATTACTTTTAATAATCATGTAATAATCATTTTAAAGAAAGGGTAATCAAATTGTGAGTGTTACATGTGCTGAAAAAGAAGTGGGGTGGACAACCCTTATAAAATACTCTTATTTAGGTCAGCCTCATCGCCAGCAGCCAAATTCATTTCGTGTTCAGTTTCCAACTGACCAGCCTTTGATTTCTGTTTAGAACACCTTGCATCAGTGATATTGATTCCTCTGCTAATGATGTGTTGATTGGCCTGTTTCTGGAAGATTAAAGCACTCAGTGGATGTCACTATGACTACCATGTGGTGGTGATTGTAAAGCTGGCCAATGACATGTTTGTCTTCGGTAATGATGCTGCTCATTTAGAACGTATTTACTGCTTTCATAATCAATAATGACACTGAAAGCATTATTTCAGTGAGAAGTGGAGCTCATAATTGGGCTTCTTCAATGTCTGCCTTCAGACTTAATGCAGTCTCTCTTCATAAGTGGCAGTGAGTAATGAGCAGTGTTCGCTTTAGATCATCTGTGGCGCTACCCTGTGGTGAATTGCACATATCCAGGTCCAAATTAATGCACTCTTACATTGTTGTAATAAATAGGTTAAGCCACTAGATGGCTGTAGAGAGCTGTCAAACCGTTCCTCTGTGCCTCACGATGTATTGTTTGCTTTATCACCAAGCTCCACTAATGCCATAATAAGCACAATCATCAGGAGTTTTAGGAAGCACACAGCTATTGCAAACAGTTTCAATACACTGATTCTCTAAGCTGCAGGAACAGATGTTTACTGTGTTCAATCTAAAGATGCGATGGGAATTTCACTTTATTAATTTATCACCACTCCCCCAACCCTTTGTATTAATTTCATTAACTGGGTTTTAATTGAACCACTGGGAAGTATTAAAGAATCTAATGTGGTTGGCTTCTAATTAGTAATTAGAGGCAATTGCAATACTGATTTTAGTCATTGGCTGTTTGTTGCCCCGGGCAAGTTACTCATTGCACACAACTTCCCCTATTACTTTAATATCGATTACAGCCAACACATTAGCCCTGCTGATCCTCATGCAGCACAGAAACACCAACACAATGTTATTGAGCTAGCTGTTGGCCTAATTCAGCGCTAGAGAGAGACGTTTTATCTCCATTTCTGATGTAAGAACCAGCAATCCCCTGATTCATTTGAAGTTTAACAGCACTAAGTTTACTGATTCAACAAAGTGCTTGCAGCGTCTTTGTACTTTGTTGATGTTGGGAAAACTAACAAGATTTACTGTCACTTTGTACGTCCTGTCAGGGTGTTTCTTCAGCCACATTCAGGCTTGACTGATAATGCGGTGACAGGAGGTTGCTTTCTGTGCTTCTGTTGGGTGTGGACAGCATTGTAGCAATGGGGAGAATTAAAAGACAAGCACTTGAAAATAATAACCATGACCTCATTACTGCAATAATTTAAATTAATGTAGTCATCAGCGTTGGCGTTAATAAATAATTATTCATAATTTAACCTGTGAAAATGTTTAAAACCTATTAAGGGGTCTTTGTGAATGGAAGGGTTCAATGTGTTTGCAAGGTTTTACCAGTCTAAAATATTACATGTAATGGAATTAGACTATTTAAAGGCTGATTATTCATAACTGGCCAAAGAGTTATAAAAGCTATTTCTGACAGTCGTGCAAAGTCTTAGCACTCGATATGTTCTGGTTTGTTTTTTTTTTTCTTTTTGTGATTAAATGTCAGAAGGTGTGTATCAGGAAAGAAAAGCTTTCATTTTAACACAAACTACTTACAGGGCTAATGAATTTCAGGAATAGAGAGTCCAGATTTATGCAGAGATGCCTATTTAAAATGCAAAGTGTCTGTCTATACTTGAATCAAAGAAAGATGAGCAAGAGTGCCAAACAATAAGGCAGTCGAGGCTGTAATTATTAGTGTGGTGGTGGGGGGGCATCGCAGGTTTGCTCTGGGTTTTATTAACATCACTTACCTCAGTTGATTGATTTTGTTGTTTGAAAAAGAAAAGGCCATTCTTTAGACCTTTCTGCTATTTTTGTTTTTTTTATAGAAAAAAATTAATTTTTGATGGTTTTTCACGTTTGAAAAGCGAGGAGCTGAAACAGGCTTTTCTTTGTAAACTCTTTTCACACATGATCTTTGGACAGGTTTGGGAGAAACGGGTCAGGATATTTTCCACAGCAGTTCTTTGTCACATGTAGCAAACAGCAGGCGATAGCCCTCTTCAAATGTGTTTGCACTGTTGAAAATACTCGTTGCTGTTCAGGTGAGGGAGCTATGTGGATAGAGCATGCAGGAGGCACCAGACTATTACCTGCACAATGGTGCGATCGAATATCATGCAGCCTTTGTACAAGGGAGACCAGCTGATGTCCAAACCTGCTGTATCTGATACACGTCTGTGCTGCGTGCATGGTTGAAAACAGTGATGAATGCCTGAAACAAAAAATAAACAAGAAAATGTAGCATATTCAGTTAGTGTTGATCTAAACCCTCTTTAAAGTAACTCTGCTGCATGCGGTAAGAGTATTAAATCCCATGAATTGGCACTCCCCTAAGAAACCAACCTTCAACCTTTTGCCAGCACTTCTGGATCATCTCAAAAAGCAATCACTAAGCGATGTCAGAAACTGGATCTTTATGAAACCTTTGTCCAGATGTCGTTGCGAAAGTTAGAAAATTGCGTTTCATAAGACCTGAAAATGGGTTGTAGTGAGCTCAGTGTGTTCCCACAGAGAGAAGATCACAGATGTCCTCGGAAACAAGCTGTTATTAAATATAGTGCTGCTTTAATCCACTTTTGTCAGCTCGTTCTGCCTCTCAGACAAGTGGAGGAGGACATTTAGAGAAGATGTGTACATGTGTGCGAGTGCACACATGTGTCTGTCTCATTTTCCAGCTCGCTTTCTCCTCTCTCACTCCCATATCCTCTCGTGCATTTCTAAACATCAATTTCTTCCTCAGAACAAGCCCTTACATTATAAGTGAATGGCACTTGATGGAGAAGACGTTTTAATGGACCCCCTCGATCCGCAACGTTATACATAAGCTTAACGCTGTAATGACATTGTGTAGTTCCTCCGTCTCAGCCATCGGTGGTTGTTGACCGTAACACGTCCTCCTCTGGGCTACACGAGCTCCCAGAGTAATTACAACTATCAAATTAAGCTGAATTCATATCCCACTGAGTATAAAATATACTTAATGTAATTTGTGACCTGCAGCACTGGATTGTGTCTGCAAAAGCTGCTTGAGCTGCTGGCAGAGTTTAAAAAAAAAAAAGTGTTTAACCTAAAGACTCCAGCTGGAGTCGGCATTGGTATCAGAACTAGAGGTGGGGGACGAATGCAGGCACATCCGTTTGAATAAGCAGAATAGACTAATAATTCCTCTCCAATAATGTCTTTGTGGAAAATAAAGTAGAAAGCAATCTGAATTGAATTAGAGCTCATCTCTCATGTTAAGAAGAAAAAGGGTGGAAGAGCCCAGCGGTGACATGTCTGTGCTTTTAGTCATGTTTCTTGTGGCAGAAGAAGCCTGGCACGCACAGAAGGCTCAACAGGAAGTCGTTTCTCTGCTTACCAGTCCATACTCTTTACTACTATCTATTTTGTCTGAACACCTCCTTCTCTTCATCACACGCGAGATGAGCCTGTGTCATGAGCAGTGTGACATGAAATGGCCAGAGAGAAAAATGATGGGTAAAAGTAACTTTGAGTGAAGAAAGACACAAATAGAAGAACAGGTTTCAATCATCAAGTGGCTGGAGGTGTGTCATGATGGCTCACAGGGGAGATATGGCCCACTTTGTCTGACCTAAGTTTTCCTGAAAGACCATCACTCTTGAACCTCCACTTGACAGTAAACCTTAGCTCTGACCCCCGTTTGACTTTATTTTAGGCTTGTTTGTAACTTTGAACCTTGCCGGTTTCATTCTATCATCCAGACATGGGTGACGGTCAGGTTGATGTACCTCATGGATTTATTCGGACCAATCCCCTAACAGTGACTGAGTGTGCTACTTTACAGGTGCAGTTTTTGTCATATGTACATTTACACACTTAAAGCAACATCAACCCAAGGAAGTGTTACCAGACTTTGGACTATTTGTTCCTCTCCATTGCCATTAAGAGCAGGGTGTGGTGTTTGTGTGGTGTATGGTGCTGTAGCTTCTGAGGACGCTGCCTTTGCGCCTTAAACACAAGTTTGATCAACTGCTTTTCATGTTGTTGGATTAAAATAATTTTGCTGCGACTGTAGAAACATCGTGGCACATTCTGGATCGATCTTCTTGGAGATGACTAGTGATTTGTGACATTTCTCAAAGGTATGGGTTTAAACGTTCGTCCTTCAGAGCAACCTGATTTAGGCTGATTCTTTCAGAATGATGGATACCTGAAATGTCCGTTACTCTGAAATACTAAAGGTCTTCATTTTCTTCTTTTTTAAATTGACCTCTGAGAAGGGAATACAAAGCTGAAAAAAGTAAATCAGAAGAGAATGTCGATGTCATGTAGGAGTCAGCCAAGAGCTGATGAAATGGGGGGAAAAAATGCTCTTTTTATGTTATTTTCACATTAAAATTTTCCACAGTTTGTGGACTCGCTTAATTTTATAATACAACACAAATTTAAACAAACAGGAAGCACACAGACTGAGCACTAGTGGCTGTATGTAAAATCTGTAAAATGAGGCCCCAAAAGAAGAAGCTGGTTTCTGCAGAGCAAAAACAAACACCAGCTGACAACAAATATGAAACCAATCCATATGCGTGTTGAAGATGAATCTACAGCTGCGTCTGACTTGCATTGATTTCTGCATCGATGTTCACTGGGGTTTTAGAAGAATTAGTGCAGAGTGCATTGCGACCGTACAGGGGGTTCAGGAGTTTGAAGCCCTTCTAACACCTCTTCTTCAGTGAAAATGTGGCAAGTGGACTGCTCAAAGTATAGATTTTTGTTGGTGAATGACTCAACAAATGATACCGTGATGGGTCATGATATGCAGGGAATCGCTTCCAATCACATCCTCTGTTTTAAAGATGATTTTGACACTCATCTGATGTTCCTGGTTAATTTTCATTAATTTATCTAGAAGAGGAAAAAGGGGAGGTCATTTTCATCAAATTTCTTACAACTGACTTCTGGACACACACACACCTCAGCTGCACGCAGACCGCCAACGGAAACACTGATCCTCTTCCTGTATTCTTCATCACTGAATAATAGTGTTCCATATAACAAAAGCCAAATGTATGAGTGCAACTTGCTTTCTTGAGTAAATGCTCAAAGCGTGCTGTTTTTTATTTCAGTCCTGTAAATGGAGAGGACCAAAAAGAGGCGTACTCGTACGTGGACCAGCTGCCAGTGTCTGAGATCATCCATCAGGTAAGAGGCCGATACACCACCACACGAGCGGGCCCGTGTCACTACAAATTAGGTGTTTCTCAAATACCTTTTATACAAGTTTTCATGCTTGTCAACTTTTATGTGTTTGCGTAGGCAGAGCTTTTTTCTTTTTTTCCTGGCTCTTGCTGCTTTTTGTTGTTGTTATTTTCAAGTGTGTCCATGCTCCTCCTTAATTTGGACACAGAACAGAAAGTTATGTGCAACATCCACCAACAGATGTCTTTGTGCCGTTTCCATGGTGACACCTCTAAGTGTGAAATGCAACTGCCTCCCGGTCTCGGTGTGGAGGGGCCACCATGAAATCCAGCAGAATGGATAGGCAGGATTGTGGAAAAGAATTGTGCATTCACCTCATTCCCAAATGAATTGTGACTTTCACTCGGGTCGACCTTCACAAATGAACACCTCTTCCTCCTCAATCCAGCTTTAGAATGTGCGCCGTGCATTCAAAATAGCCCGGCTCTGGTCTTGTATTACTCTCGTAAGATTTTTCCATTATGAGACTATTAAAAATACAATTTCTGTATTTCCACTTCAACTTATGCCTCACAAAAGTAAAGAATCCACATTAATCTTTGCCTCGAGCAAGAGGAGACATTATTGGTGATTACATTTGGGGTTCAGCCTTGTGAGCAGCCCACCTTTTTAAAATACAGAGAGTGGACACGTTTATATCGACGTGTACACAGTGCATTTGTAGGGCAAGACCAGATTTGATTGAACTTTGGAAACCTAAACAGTCACTTTGTATGCGGTCTGAATGTGGAGTGTGTCGCTTAGCTTTTCTTCACATGTTTTAATTAGTTCCTGCATATGTAAATACGATGTATGAGGATCAGAAGAAATGTGGTAAAAGGAGCGACTACTTAGGTTTGCTTTTACTGATGTGTTTTTTTTAGCTTTACGTAGCATTATTCACATGCAGTACTGCATATTGTCTGTTAAACATTGAACACTACATACATCAAAGTTAGGGACGTCAAAATCATTTTACATCATGGGGGACAAACAGCACACGATGATCTTATGTGGGCCGAGACAGTGAAACTTTCCTGTCTGTCAGTCTTAATTTGAACTTAATCTGTGAGATAGCTTAATAAAAGTGCAAGTTCAACAGTATGTGTCAGTTTTTCTACATGACAGAAAAATGCTGCTGTAGTAAATGAAATCTGTCAGCATGACTCTTTGGGCTTAAATTGTAAGAAATAAACTGCAGACAGTAGATCGTGGGAAAAACACGATTAATTAATGTAGTGCAGAATGAATTGCTGGGTTAAAAATACAAAAGTGCAAAATGTGTGCCTTCCTTCACATTTTCAAAAGTTGTCCAATGAGCCGGAGTCTTTGCTGGGCTCATTCTGGCCTCTGAGCCTTATGTTTGACACCTCTGTTCAAAGCAGACACAATGAAGCTTTGCCTAATTTAATTAGTGAAAATAATTGGCCAGATGATAGCTGAAGGATAAATTGTATTAGGGCGCAACATTTTCCTGGTTCTTTTTTTCATTCTTTTTTGTTTCTTATTCTTTGTTCTTCAAACAGTTTTAGACCATTTTTATATTTGTTGAAATAAATGATAAATGGTCTCTATGGATTTAAGCAAAGTTTCCTGAAAAAAAAAATCATAAAGTTTACTTATATCTCTACAGATTGATTAGCTCTGGCATTCCAGCATGAAGGAATTGAAGAAAACTACCAGACATATTTTAAACTCAATGAAGCCGGTCGCATTTACAGTGAGCATCTAGGTTCATATACTGTAATTTCCGGACTATAAGCCGCTACTTTTTGCACGAGCTTTGAACCCTGCGGCTTATTGTCCGGTGCGGCTTTTCTAAGGCTTTTTCATGATTTTTGTGACATCGTAAGAGGATTTGTTTTGGTTTGTTCCGCCATTTTGCCTGGCGGAAAGACATGTGATCAGACACGGAAAAGAGTGATATGTTGGTCACATGTCCGTCCGCCAGCCAAAGTAGTGCCATACGAATGAGCGCAAAAAAGAGACTAGATTAGCAAGCTGGCTCTCGCTGGCCCTGTACCCATATCTGCAGCAGGTCTCCAAGGTGAACAGCCTCTGGCATGTTAGAACAAGGCAGCTAAGGGAAGTCGGCAAGTCAGAGCCATAACTTCGGGATAAGGATTGGCTCTAAGGGCTGGGTCGGTCGGGCGGCGGTGCGCGGCCCACTTTGCGGGGCTCTTCCGAGGCTGGTGGAGCAGTCGCTCCGTTGCCCCCCCCGCAAGGCGGGCCGTGCACCGCCGCTACTAGCAACTAGCCCGCCCGCTAGCGCTACTAGCCTGCTAGCGCTACTAGTCCGCTAGCGCACCTGCGGCTTTTAGTCTGGTGCGGCTAATGTATGAACAAAATATTATTTTTTTCATAATTTCAAGGTGTGCGGCTAATATTCAGGTGCACTTTGGAGTCCGGAAAATACGGTAGCTGAAAAAGGCCAGAATCAATGTGTTTCAATGGCTAAGTCTAGACCTCAACTGCACTACAGTGGCTGGTGTGGGACCTTAAGAGAACGTGATAAAGCATAGCTGACCTAAATTCCTCCACACTGGCGTGAGAGAATGAAAAAGTCATACAGAAAATGATTACGTCAAGTTATTTCTGCTAAAGGTGACTCTACAAGCTAATGGAGTGAACCAAACCGAAACAAGAGCGTGACATTGTGTGTTCATGAACAAAATTAAATGTGCTGTTGTGACCATGTAACAAATCGCTGCAAGACCGTACAGCTGAAAATGGGGAACTGAAGAGGCAACAATTGGTGGCTCGTTAGGTCCCGATGTAAAGCTTCTATCCTTCAATTCGAGAACTGAGAATTGTTTTTCAGAATTAAAGCAATTTTTCATATTTCATTTTCAGAATAATGTTCAAAGGTACCAGAAACAGTTCCAGATAAAAACATCAGACTATTCAAATAATCTACCCGTGGTTTATTTTAGTATCATTTTTTTTAAAATATATTAAAAAAACATGTTTTTCTAAATGCTTTTTTCAAAAAGTACATTTTGCACATATGCTAACGGTTAAGTCACAATTTGGCTGTAAATCAAAGTAATTGCTCAAAACCTTTCCATAAACCGTTTAATCTCAATCAGCGTTCGAGAACTTGTTCTGTTGTTAATACGGCATGTTCACTGTTCTGTTGATTAGGTAATGTGCAGTATGGAGATAGCAGGAAAAACTCTGTCTGATAGACTCATCTGTTTTCATCTGTGATAAAATATGTCTGGGTTTTCTTTAAACATCAGGACAAAAGTGGCTGTTTTCTGAGAAATAATGTATTCTGCAAACATTTTAATTATTAATCTCTAATGTTTTTGCAGAATGAAAAATAGCAGGCCTTCTCTGATATCATTCAATCTTTAATATCAAATCATTAGCACTGGTTTTGTCCCAAAGTCCAAACTGGATGAGATCAGTTCATCTACATCTATTCTGCTGCATCACTGTGCTGAAACAAATCAGATTATCAGCTTCATGCAAGGGACTGCCCTTCATCCATGCAAGAAAAAGACACAACCAAAACACTAATGATGGCTCGTGCACAAAGAACAAAGCGTGGTGTGGGTTGGTGCGTCTGTGATAATGGTCACTGACAGGCTTGGGTTCAACTTCCTTTCAGATCCAGTTATATCAAAGTTCCCAGGGAGAATGGACACCACTCAAGTTAGCAGCAACCAACAGCCGAGTTGCTGACAAAGGCAGTGTCCCATGAGTGCAGTAAAGTTTTATTTTGCTGGAGATAAACTTTAGCAAAGCCAGGTCCCAAACACTTAGAAACAGTGTATGTCAGATAAGGTGAATGGGGGAAAAAAAACCCAACAATGAATCCCAGAGGAGCGCCGTCAGAGTGACAAATCTGTTCTGTGCCTGACAATGTGTTGTATTCCACAGACCTCCTGGATAGAGCAGTGTCAAGCACTGTCTGGGTAAGTGACAAACTGTTTTCCCATGATGCCTTGCCATGTTTACGCACACTGGTCAAGTCCTTACAATGAAGGAGAAGACAAAGAGAGAGTAGCACAGGACAGCGGCAAGGCAGGGCGAGTTGTTTGGACAAGTAAGAGGGAGACAGAGACGGGAGTTACTGTGACAACAGGAAGATGGAGAGAGATAGAGGAAGACTGGGAGGTGGCTTGTGCTTCTGCTCTTTAACCGCTTTGCAGTCTTCTCTTGATTAGGGCCTAGCCTGCCAGTCCCTGTGGAGTCTCCCCAGCCGAGTCGCTAGAGACAGACTCCTCTGTAATAGTGTCTGACAGGCCAGCCAGAGCCACAGAGGAGCTGACACAGATCCTCCGTTTTTCAGGAGAGACGCCCAGCGCAAGTCCAGTGTCTTCCTTCTCTGCCTTCCCAGTGTAACAGGAACACATTTAGGCTGTCATTGATATATATCACACACTACATCTGAGTCTGAGAGCTCGTGTTAAGAGAAGTAGCCTCTGTTCTGATTTTAACCCGACCCTTAGAGTTGTGGCTGCAGAAGAATTTGTATAAACAGCAGAGGAAATATTCTCCAATCAACTCAAAGGCTTTACGAGACTTCATGCATGCGTTTTCAAGCTTATTAATAACAAATCCTGTCAGTAAATAGTATAGGATCATGTGCTACACATACACAATTATGTCAAATGCTCCAACAGTACGTGTGAAATCTATTCATTATTGCTGCCTCTGTTTTGTGATGAATGGCCTTGCATTTTAGGCAAATTTCTTTAAAAAAGAGTCCAGAAACTCACCTCCTGTGCTAACTTCTCTTGGTGAAATTAATTGGTATATTTCTCTTGCAGAGATGAAGTTCTGACAGGAAAGATCAAACAACCTGAAAAATTAATTCAACCAAACAACTAAAGAGACATATTTTTCCCACAGATGGTGCTTTGTCCTGTTTAGTTGACCATTCTGACATGTTGACACAGCCAATGCTAATCTGCTGCCACCATAAAAAGTCAAGCATCTGATATCAGCTTTTGCTAACTTTTACATAGGCGGGGGGGGCTGTTAAAGCTGCTTTAGCCTGCTTCCAGCTGTTCTTCTGCAAGCCACTTTGCAACCCGCCTCCACACCAGCAGCTCTTTTCAACCTGTTTGACTAATCAATTTGAAGTCAATGATGAGTACTGTGTCCTTAACAGCCAACTGCTCTCTGCCACCTTCTTGCTTTCTGTGCACATGGTAGGACATGTCCTCTGTCATACGTGTTCCATGTATGAGTGAGTTTGACGTCCCAGAAGAGCACCCCTACGACCAAATATAAATTGCTACAGATGGGAATAACTTTCTTATTTTAGTGGTGCTTTCTGATATAAAGGAGCTTGGAATTCCACTTGTGCTTCTCAAAGCCTCCTTCTCAAACTAAAACATAATAATTCAGAAGCTAATCTTTACAGAAACTAATCCAAAAATGTTGCTTTTCATTATGAAGTACTTTCAAGCATTTCGAAGCAGAACAAAATGCTTAGAGCAACAACATTCCATTCGACTCTTTTGTGTTGCACTTGCAGCAGAAATAGTTCAAAAACCTGAGCAGAAATAACAGGATGTCTCGTCGTGGAACGGAGCCACTTGAACCAAAAAGTGTATTTTGTATTTTCTTTAGGAATGCCTCCCATAAAAATGCTGCCGAATTAACTGATATGCTTGTTCAAGCAAAATCAAGTTCAAGATAAGAATAATGTCATTTATACTTTGTCCCTGTTAAGGAAAGTAACTTAGATACATGTAACTGTGATTTTTCAATATGGGTATTTCTAAAAAATTTGTTATCTTAAAAAACAGATCATATCCAATCATGTTTTAGTAGTGACTTCTTAATATGTACATGAGAGCTCTCCTCGACAGTCTTATTTCCACCATCAAATTTCACCAACTGTTTTAGATGATGTGAAGGAAAGTCGCCGCAGCGAATGGCCAAATCTAGATCACTGACAAAACTGTGATACTGGTCAGCTCGAGGAAATAAACTCGCTATTATTCAAAAGCTCACTCCCAGTGGGTACACATGGCCCTGGATAAAATGATTATAAATGAATGCAAATATATGGAACGGGGTCTGCATCAAAAGCTACTGTCAGTACCACCTGGGCCTGTGTGACGGCGTGTGGATTTCACGATTTTAGCTTATTTGTGTGGAAGTGAATGGGCTGTTGTGTTAATCTGTTGAAGGTGGAAGGTGGGGAGAGAGGGAAGGCCAGGTGTGTTTCCGCTGTTTAAGGTGCACTCAGGCATTTGTTGCCGTGTGTACGTGCTTCTGAAAGGTGTGTGTCAAAACGTTTTCACGGCTTCTTGTTTAGTGCAATATGAAGGACGCAATGCCCTTCCACACCCTCCCATCAACATCATATGAACCCACATTAGCTCTCATCTCTCTTTGATGTGCTGTGAGCTTCAGCAGTCTGGCCATCACAACCCAAACATTAGACGGCTTCCGGCGGTGAAAAGTGGGAGAGCAATTTGAGGTCAGGCATAACAGCGAGGAGTGGCCACATCAAACAACCAGCAGGGAGCACATTGAGGACCAAATGTGCTGCCAACATTATCCTAAATTCTTTTATATAAAGTCAATAAATGTGCTTTGCAGTCTGAATGTACAGTGTGGTGGTGTTGGATGTATTTAGAGAGGTCAGACAGGATCGTGCCTGCATGCACAGATTTTACTCCACACTACACTACTTGCATACACATTTGTGTACGTTGGAAGTATTACTCTCTATTCATTTCTAATTTCAAGTAAATGTGTATGTCTGTCTTGCTAAATTTTAACACTCTTGTACTTTAAAAAAAAAAAAAAGCTAAATTACAGATACACCAATCTGTAAAAATGACACTTCCTTCCTTCATTGCAGTGATGATCCACTAGAGGGCAGGTAATATATACAACCCAAATTTCACAAAAGATGACGTGCTGTGTAAAATGACATGATTTGCATCTCATTAACCAATATTTCACTCCAATAGTATATCAAAAACATATAAAATGTTCAAACTCACTAAATTTGCCATTTAAGAAAAAACAACAATTTTCATTGAGTTTTATAGTAGCGACAGAAAAGTTGGGACGGGAATGGCGAAAGGTTGGAAAAGTAAGTGGTGCTAAATAGAAACAGCTGGAGAAACATGCTTCTGTGAAAGAAATCACATCGTGAACTCAGAAATTCCAGAAAACACTGTCCGTGAACACAATTTAGCATGCCATCCAAAAATGCATGTACAATCTCTGTCATATAAAGAAGAAGCCACATGTGAACCCATTCCACAAATGTCACTATGGGCCTTCGATACTCATTAAAAATGGGCAAAGTGAAAATGTATTCTATGGTCATGTAAATCTTTTTGGAAAACATGGATGCTGGATCCTCTGGAGTGAACAGAAGCGGGAGCATCTAGCTTGATATCAGCACTCACTTCAAAACCTGCATCTCTGCAGTGCATTAGCCACTATAGAATTGGCAGGTTGCACATCTGGAAAGGTACTACCAGTGCTGCAAGTCTACACAGGTTTTACAGCATCATGTGCTCCCATCCAGACATTATTTTTTTCAGGGAGGGAAGGCATTGCATTATTCAACAAGACAATGCTAAACTGAACACTGTATCCATTTAAACAGCATGGCTTCACAGCAGAAGAGTCCACATGCAGAACTGCCCCGCCTGCAGGCCAGACCTTTCACCAACTGAAAACACTTGGTGCATCATGAATTGAGAAATACAACAAAGAAGACCCAGGAATGTTAAGCAGTTAGAATCATATACCAGAAAAGAAAGGGACAACAATCTCTGCCATAAACCCAGCAACTGATCTCCTCAGTAACCAGCTTTTATGGACTGACGAGGGGGACGCTCCACAGCGGTAAACTCGGTGCTGTCCCAGCTCTATTTGAGATGTGCTGCTGCCACTAAAAGCCACAGCAACTTCACAAGTTCTCCAGTTTATTTAACACAGGTGCTACATATACCTGATTGTATCCAGTTGTTTTATTGGTTAATAACTGCTCTTGTTTTTAAAGACCATATTAATAGCTTTCCAGAGATAAGGATGTTAATTGCATACAATATACCATAAAACAGCGGTTACAAGTCGTAGCGGGAGACAGGATGGGAACAGCTGCCCCCACATATCAAAGCACACTGTCCACCCTAAAAAAAAACCTCCTCTGAGAGTGTTTGCACAGCTATGACGTTAAACTACTTCTATCTCAGTGTGTTATCTCCATGACTACAAAAGGCCATTTATGAGGAAAACATGTACACGCACCATACAGAGGTCGTTTTGCCTATTTGAATGAATAATGTTGTTGTTTTTACAAGGGTATACAAAAGATTGATGTAATAGGGCTGGACGACCTTCTTCTTAGTCAAATCATCCAATATGCGTAGCAATTGTTTGATAACCATCTGATAGCATCGCTAGCAAGGGTAATTGCCCAAACACAGCAGCGCTACTGCTACTGCTACTGCTAACAGAAAGTGATAGCAGGGAGTTTTACATGTGTAGAATGGTTCACAGTGTCTTCCAGATGTGAAACATAGTGTTTCATCTTCAAACAGACGGTAAGATGAAAGTTTAGAGTTGAATATAGCCACTGTGAAGTAACCCATTGCTTAATGCGTTCTCATTATGAAAGTGAATGTTTTTGCCATTGCTGTCTTGGTAAGAGGTGAATTTATATTGAAAATAAACAAGGCACACTCTGTGCTCATAAAGTACCAACTTGTTGGTCACAAGTTGGGCCGGTCCTAAAGCTGTCTTCTTTGTCATCGTTTATAATTCTAATGCGATCTAACTGGAAACCAGTGACTGAAATCATAAACTCAACAGGAAATTTGTCACAGACAGAAGAGTCAACTACTATGTTCCTAAATTTATAACTATGACATTTTTATTTAAACCCACACAGACAATGTTGAGACTTTGTGAAACAGTATTAAATTAAATCCTTAGAGCTAATGTATTTTCAAAGCAGCCTAAAGGGAGAATAAGGTGTCAGGAATGTTGATTTTTTTAGCACAGATTCATAAAACTTTAACCGTACACTTTCACACTGTGCCATTATGATTATGAATCTGAAAGATACCGTAATCCTTATAATAAAAGTAAGGATCACAAACAGAAATGTGTCACTCACGGTGTAGTTCTGGTTTAACGTCGCTCTGTCGAACTCATAAACAGCCACAAAGATAAGATCCCGCAAGACTTGTTTACACTATTCGAATTCTTAAATAAAAAGACAACAAGGCTAAACTATCCAGAGCAGCAATAACATTCAGTGTACTACTGCAGGAAACGTGCCAGGCAATTTGCCGAAACTTTCATAAACTAAACATGACCTACCTGGAACACTACAAGGACTCTGGGCTGGTAGTCATCAGCCTCGAGTAGTACATAATCCTGAGATAAATGACCCATCGCATTACTTACATCTGCTGTGTTAACATCTGCCTCCCATTCATCTGCAACACCTTCGGCGGGAGATGCTTGGATGCTTTTACACATATTCCATTCACATTCAGCTGTAATGTAACATCTTACTCATAAACAGAGCTGCTGCATCTACTTCGCAGTGCTTTCCAACTCTCTGCCCTTTGAGACATGAACGTCTTTCAAAAGGAATTTCTGTCAAACATTTGCTTGCTTTATCACATGCTTTGGTCATCATTTTTGCCAGCACATTTTTTTTTCTTCCTAAAATTTCTAAAAAAATTATTTTTTAACATTAGCATTTTTGATTTTTAACTTGTTCCCAAATTCTTCCACTGACTCACTTACCTGAATAAACACGGGTTTAATAGGCAGTAATTGATAACGTCGCTGTTGCTGATGTTTTTGAGGCGACATTTGCCTTTAAAGTGTCATCTTATTTTGTTTAATATACTGAGCCACTGAAAACATTTAGTGCTAATTTCACTGGCTTTGATTGAAAACATTTATTAAATTTTAATGTGAGAGACAAATTCATTGTGTAATTACATTCCAGATAAATAAAGCTACCTAAAACACTCGCTCTCCGTCACACAAATTAATTTATTGACCTGTTGCACTAATTTGTAAGTAAGTACCAGTATTTTGCTGCCATTACATTTTATTTACCATCATTACTTGTTGTAGATTAAATACATCAATCCAGCAGGAAATTAAACAAAATGCAAAAAGTGTAGGCTAAGCAGTGTTAGCTAGTGTTGTCCAGCCGTGCAACTGTAATGTTAACGCTGTTTTCAGTACGAACAAGACCATGATTGTGCCTGAATTTGTTCCTGCTCTAGGCTACGAATGAGTTTGAACTTTCACTAAAGAATATCACTGCATTCATTGTTGACCCAAAAAACCTTGCTATTGTGAGTGTGTGTTGTAGCGACTCATGTAGATATATATGTATTTTTATACTACTAATTACACTGTGTGGGAAAACTCATTATTCTTTGTGCTATTTTATTCTAACCTACCAAACTTCCTTGTAGCACTTTGTTGTAACTTTTTAGAGATGATTACAGATTTTAAAAAAAAAAACACCTTGTATCTGATTCTTGCAGAGTTTTTCTAAGAATCTACAGAACATGTAAGAGCTGATACATTAAGACAGAACATGTGGCACTAGTTGCTAAAGACCATTTTCACGGTGGAGAAAACGAGAAAAATGACAGCAAAATTCACTTTAAACTTTCCTTTTAGTTTCTTATCAGTCTCCTAAACAACACTAAGTTATGCAAACTCCCCACCCGAGAATTAAATCCATCAGTATCGATTGATATTAAAGTCAGACTGACCCTTCTGCTTGTATCTTTATGTTTCTATGCAGAAAGTCGAGTTTATGTATGTGAAATGCTGTAAAAAATATGAATGACTTGGCTCGATAGCCTTTAATCTTATTTGAATTTACGTGATAGATTTCTACCAATCTACAATGTAAACATGAGAAGCGTATGCACATCTGGATTTCATGCAGGGTCCATTTATCACTTGTTCTCTGTGGGTTTGTGTGTGTGTGTGTGTGTGTGGGGGGGGGGGGGGGGGGGGAGTTTCAGCT
>VURO01003224.1:10640-21064 GCA_015108175.1 Pelvicachromis taeniatus | reverse complement strand
TAGGAGATTTGCTGCTGTGTCATATTGGATTTTTGCTACCATGGTGGATATATTTATTCAAAGATAATGAAGTTGCAGACTTATGTGTCCTTATATGCATGCTGTGTTGGCAGCTTTTACTTGTTTTGTCCCACTGAGTCTTGTGAATAAGTGTCAGTCCCAGTTGATGCTCACGTTTGGCATGGTATTTTCAGAATAAGTGGAAAAAGGACACGTTTGTTTGAAAACATTACACAAAAAGTACATTCCTGAAATGGTTAATAGTTTATACTTACCTCAGTAATCTTATTTTTTCTTTTTTGTTTGTTTTTTTTTTTAATTTGAGTAGTTACTTATGGCTTAAAACTTCTCCAAGTATCCTCATCAATATGTAAATTTTTTGTTATGGCCATTGAGCTTAGAGATTTGAGGGGGCTGAGATTTGGCTGCACGCTTTTTGCTCATCCTGTTTTGACACCTACAGTGTCAAAACACTCCCAGAGTAAAACGTGCAATGCACCAATTAAATTCCACATTAAAACTGTGTGGTTATCAGGGCATAACCCCTTGGTGAGATTATGTTTTGTAGTCAGCTGAAGTCTCTTTCTGCATCCAGCTAAGAGACAGGCGGTGAGGCAAGAAGTAGCAGCTCCCGCAGAAGGTGGTCTGATCAGCCTTATAGATCTTCACTGCAGGGGTTGCGCGCTGAGAGCCTAGTTAGACGAGTCTTTGCACCAACTTAATGCCTAACATCAGTCCCCGAAATCAACTCACTCCCATGAAAATTGTCTCCCCTCTTTGGGTGCTTATGTCAGGCACTCTGCCTGTCTTCTTTATGCTCTTAATCTACCTGTTTATCCTCCCCTCCTCAGCCTGTCTGAACCACCTACATCTCTTTCTTTCTACTCCACTTGCTCAGTCCTGATCCTTGCATGTTCAGCTGTTAAATTCTAGCAGTTCCTGAAACACGACGCTAAGATTTTGCAGAGGGCTCACTTTGTTCGTGATAACTACACAAGAAAACACTTTGTCAGGTCCCCTTTTTTTTCCCATTTCCATCAAAGCAAATGTATCGGGGCCACTGTACTAATATGCAGCGCTTTTGTCAGGCAATGTCACACGGAGGCTTGGTTAGATGTTCGTTCTTTTTCTGGACTCGGCCTGCACTAATAATGCCATACTGAGTTTACATTCATTGTCTGCATTTTGTGTGTGTGCGGGGGCAATCATGAAACAGATTATGCCATGCTGACTTTTGAAAGACAAAAGTTGTGGAAATAATTTCAGCATCATACCAGCAAGACGAAAACAAGCTGTGAGTTTCCCTCAGACCATCGTTCAAAGCTTAACCACCTAGCCCAAAGTGAGATGTGTGTGCATCTCAGCTGGATGAACAGTAATGAACAGGAACCACACTTTATGACTTGTGTGTGTGTGTCTCTATGTCTGCTGCTGCACTCTAGCATTCGACTTATTGCACTTCTGTATTCTGCTCAACAAAGGCCAACTCAAGCAGGATCCTCAACCACAAATCTAAACGGTATTTTGTGATGGTTCAGGGATTTGAGTGTGGAGCTGAACTGTGGAGCTTAAGGTATCGGTATCAGAGATTGAGGCTTGTTGTTGTGACGGACACCTAAAGCAGTTTATTCTCACCAGTAAGGATAACATTTCATCTCACTATGTTATTTTCCTATATTGTTGTGTCACTCACTGTTTTGAGGGGGAAACAATTTGTCACCAAGCTTAAACAATTGTTTCACTATGTTCTCAAAATGAGTCAATTGTGTCCATTGATTACAACAAAGCAACAACCTGCCACACTGGAAAATTTAACCAGCATGAAAGTAGCAGAAACTGCATCCCCTTTGGTGGCCACTTATGTCTGGCTCCAAAAAGTGAGTCAATTCCCACAGACCGCCCAGGCAGTTCAATAAGGAGAGATCATTTGGAAGAATTGAACATGATTTACTGAGATACAGAATTCAATTAAGCTGCCTGGCGATTAGACTCTGATGACCCATCACAGCAGAATGGAATCTCAGCGGCGATGGGAATTAGGACAGGACTCCTCCAGAGTCTAGACGCTGGTGGTGGTGAAGATGAAGATGGAGCCTTGGCAATGGGGAGGAAGTGAGTTGCACAAATGAGAGTCTAAAAGGCAGAGTTACAGAAGAGCGGTGAGATTTAAAGCACGCAGAACAGAGGCTGATTGGCTCGGAGCAGGAGGGCAAGAAGATGATTGACTAGAACAATGATGTCAGCACTGAATTTGAAAGCATGGGAAACGGGAAATGCAGAACACCCAGGAAAGCAGGCAGGGGAGTGATTACAGATCTTCCATTATTAAACTTATGCATAAGCTTCATTAAAAAAGTTAAACTGAGCTACTTCAACATCGCCATCTGGGTCATTTGAAACTAAACTTCAACCAATCAGTATACACTGTACAATCTTCCTGACTTGATGTTTTAATTTGTATGGCATTAAATATAGAGTAAGACTATAAACTCACAAATTAAGTGTTTACTGAGATCATCTACACTCAATAGACAATAATTACAAAATCAAAACCAATTGATTAAAAATTTTACAGCTGAAGTTTCCTATTGATCAAATCACTTCATCTAATGATGTGTAGATGTCTGTCTCTATGGCAGATATTATAGCTTCAGGCCCTCTTGGGTAAATCTCTACCAATTTTGCAAACCTGGATTTTTGCACTTTTTGCCATCTTCTTGGAAGAACCTGTGAAGGTTCATAAGTTATGAAGTGAAGCATCTGCGAAGTGTTATCTTCAGGTCTCTTCACAGATATTCTGGAGCTTTCAAGTCTGGACTTGGCTGTGGTACTCAAAGACAGACAGTGACTTGTTCAGAAGACATTCCAGAATTGCCTTCACTGCACACTTTGGTTCATGATTGTGCACCGAACGAATCTTAGGTCAGGGAGGGGTTGTTTTTTTTTTCATCAAAGACTTCTCTGTTTTTGGCTGCATTTATTCTTCCTTCAGTTCTCAGTTACTCAAATTGGCTGGCCTCTCATCTGAACAGGGAAGAGCCTTGGTGGCTCAAAGCCAGTGTGCTACTGAGAAGACCCAAAACTTAAAAAGAAAAAAGTTTTATATCTTTGTCTTAATCTATGCCTTGCCCCATTTTTATTACAAGGTGTAAAAAGAATTCCTTGGACTTATTCTTTAACCTTTGTCCTGGAATCTTTTATGTATAGCCTACTATAGATGCATGTATGAGCAATGTTGTAGTTTTGTGATTTTACGCTATTTAGTGTGGATTCATGAATAAGAAAATCATGTGGCACTGTTGCCTTACACCAAAAAGCTAGTGGGTTTGAATCTAGCAGCCAGCTGAGGCCTTTCTGTGTGCAGTTTGCATGTTCTCCCTGTGCTCTCCAGTTATTCTGGCTTCCTCCCACAGTCTAAAGAGATGCAGGTGTGAACGTGAACATGACTGGTGACTTGTCCATGTTGTACCCCGCCTCTCACTCTGTGACAGCTGGGATAAGCTCCAACACCCCCATGTGACCTTAAATTGGATGAGCGGTTAAAATGTAGATGAAAAGATGGATGGTGTTTCATACCTTAATTAACTGTGGAAAAAGTGGATGAATCTCAGTACTTTCTGAAGTAACTGTAATATTATATTAACCACATCACTATTAATATCAGTACAGCAAATAAAAAATCAAATAACTGCTTATGTCTTGCAGTATAACAACAGAATGAATTCTGTGTAGGTACTCTGTCAGTAATTACAGGTTAATTTCAATTAATTATTATCGTATTTTTACATATATTCCTCAGACTGCTTTTTTATTTGAACCCTTTTGACTAATTAAGACCAAGATATCTCATTGAGGCTTTCTGCTGCCAGGCACAATTATCTAATTAATATGTAAGCCGCACAGCACACTTGAGTTTCAGTGATACAGAGCTCCAGAAAGAAAAACAATACCTCAAGCAAACAATGTAACAAGTACTTTGGGGTCTAAAGTACAAGTTTAAATCAGCAAAGCAATTTTAAACTGTTTTTTAAAACATTAATTTTTTGGTTCTCTAATTATCTTCTCTCTAGGAAAATGGATATAGTTACCAGAAATTTACATATATTAAAATGTAGCCATACACAGTATGAAATGTCTTAAAGTTTTATGCCATGCCCGCCATCCATATGCCACTAACAGTGATAAAATGTCTGAATCAGTGAAACTACGAGCTTTAAATAGACTATAATTACTTTAGTCGGTTTCACTCACTCCACTGGCAGAGAATCTTGTTAGGTTAAATGACACCAAATATCATTAAAGAGTGGATAACTACAGTCTGGCACATGCCACATCAGAGTATGATGAGGCTTCTGCCACAACTTGTCAAATCACTTCCCTATCGAGACCTCAAAGACTGATTGAAGTGATTTCAGGTGTTCAGTAACACATGTGACAGGCAGCGAGGTGTCTTTACTAAAATCAGTCATCTTCTATAAATAGTCCCCAAAGCTGCCGCAACGGTTGGTGCTTTACTCACATAAAAGGAAAGAGTGACATCTAGTGTCTCTTACAGTTATATCATCTTGGATTGGTGCAACTAAATAGCTGGTTATTCTATGTGCACTGGGATGCACATTATCTTAGTCTGGTTCTAAATTATACAATCAAATCAGTATCTCAGGCAGTCTGTTTCTTTTCTTTACTAGAGAAGCTATGCATCTCATGCATGTCAGGCTTGTACATTCAAAACAAATAGCTAAAGGCTCAGCAAAAAATGTATAGATGCCAGCCCAGAGAGCTTCACCCAATCTTAGATGGTATGGAGGCCTCTTTGCATACCATAATATGCACTTATAGTGCTCCGTGTTCTTGGAGATACCGCTATAGGGGGGAGTGGGAAAAGGTCTGAGGAGGGTTGTGGACTGCTTGCCCAAATTGACTTACCTTTCATTATGCTTCTCCACAAACTTTTGGGCACTACCAAGATGCTACTCAATTCCATCCAATGCAATTTTATTTATATAGCACCAGATCACAGCAACAGTCACCTCAAGCGAAACCCCAACAATTGACACCCTATGTGGAAGCACTTTGGCGACTGTGGGAAGGAAAAACTCCCTTTTAACAGGAAGAAACCTCCTGCAGAGCCTGGCTCAAAGTCAAATTTATTTATTTAACACATTTAAAACAACAACTGTTGTCTAAGGTGCTGTGCATTTAAGATAATCAAAAGAGATAAAAACATGGGAGACATGATAAAAGTTAAGATAATGGCTCAGGGAAGGGTAGTCATCTGCCGTGACCAGCTGGGGAGCTCTATCAAAAGCTGTTCAGCTTGTTGAAGTACTTCAGGACACATGTCAGAATTACAAAGAGAGGTCTTAGACAGCTCACAAATGCAGTATCAGCATTGGAATGGTGAAAAACAAGTGATCAGAAGACCAGCTCTACACTAGAAGGCTCTATAGGCACATCAGTTGTTGGTAGGAGTGACCAACAGGACAAAGATGGTTTAAGAAATGACATCTTCTATCCAGTCCTTGACTCTTTGACTGGTGACTTACAGAGCATTTCTTCAAGCCCAACTGCAATATGAGAGGTGTTGAGGCACTCCATCCTAACAGTGACAGCTTTTTATAAGACTTGTTTTCTTATTTGCAGAGATATAAGACTCAAATTTGGAAGATCTGAGACATGAGCCAAGTCAAAAGGATATTGGTGAGGAAGAGAAAAGGAGCAATGAAAAAACTGACCAGGATACTTGAAATACTTTGTTTAGTGAACCTTTCATAAAGGCGTTCCATAAACTTTTTTGCTTATTTTAAATTGTTTTTGCAATAACAGTGAGCTTGTGAACAAAGTTTTCGACAATGAGATTAATCAAAAATCATTCACAAACAATCAGAACTGATGAGCACCTTAGTGACATAGAAGGGCTCAATATATAGTCATGGAGGGCAAAGAATTTAGATACGGGTGAGTTTATTTGACTATTTAGGAGGCCAGCACAAAAAACACAGAAAACAGCTGTTTTGATGCAGAGCACGGCCTAGTTGTGTAATGGTGCAAGTGCAAGTGATTAAATATATACAGGAATTATACAAGTAATTTGATGACAGCATGTGATCTGTAGATGTTTACATTATACACATCTACTGGGTATTTGTATTAATACACAACACAACAGAGGACTTATTAGCACACTGAGCATTTACTCTTGCAGCCCTACACCTTTTTGAATGTTCTGTGACAATACAGCACATACAAAATGTATGTACTGTCCCCCAGGAAGGCACTACTCCATATTGAACTTGGATTTAGCCAAGTGTCCTCAGACAGTCTGTGGAAGGAGAAAACACCCTATCTGGAAAGATTGTTTTCACAGTATGACAAAAACTAATTACAAGCAATAAATTAATTTCACGCTACTGCTTTAGAATTAATTGCATCCTTACAGAAGTAACTGGAAGTGATGGTTCAAACGGGTCTGATAAGGGTGGACACACAAAATAGTCTATTGAATTTTGTGGCTTATCAGTGCCCATGCTTTGCGTAGGGAGGCATTTCATAGCAATTAAAGAAAATTATCTAAAATTCACTTTGTTGTTATTTTATTTGCTGGTTGGGTATTTTTGTCATGCACTTCCAGCAGCACGTGTTTTATTAGGGCAGCTGTGCATGCTGTTTTGTACAGCAGGCCCTTCTTATGTTTGTTATGGGTTTTTTGTTTGCTCTTTAATATATAAAAATCAAATCTTTGTAGTAAACAAGTAAGGCAGAATAAGGTCTTTTTAACACTGATGAAACTGCCACGTCAATCTCTTCCACCCTGCTTCTCAGTTTGAACATAGTTGAGACATATCACACTCACTAAGTGGTCAGCACCTATAATTAAACTGTGTCAAATGATTTTGCTTATCAACTATCTTTCACACCCTTGACCTCAGGGCTAAGTCATCACTGTGAGCAATTCCAGAGTCATAAGTTCATGACAGCAAAAGAGTTTCTATGTTAGAAAGTTTTAAACATCTAAACTGCTTTATAAGAAGAAGAAAAATCACAGTGATAGCTTTAAAAATACCAAAGACACTTTTTGTTGCAGATTATTATGAGACCAGTCATCAACAAAAGGGCTTTACCTTGGTAGAGAACATTTCCTTTTCAAAGTAAGGGTAGAGCTGCTATCTCTGCTTGGATCGCATTCTTCAGATATTTGGGTTAAGTGGGGTTTTTTTGTTTGTATGTTTTTTCTCATTATTTTTAGTTAGGTGACTTGTGTTCAAGATTCACCTAATTAGACCCTGTGGGATTTTAAGCAAAAACCATTGATGTTCACGTGTTTTTTACATCCTTCCATAATTGTGACAGTATTATTTTCATCTGTGCAGATAATGTTGTATTTTTAACAAGATTTCACTGTTTGATCAGGGTGACCATTTTATTTCCAGGAATGAATTGCACCTTTTTTTCTCTCTCTCTCTCTCTGTCATCATATTTTATACTCATCATCACAAAGTGGCAGATGGCCCTTTCCAGAGCCTGTGATTAAATAACTTCAATGCTATACATTATCTATAAATTAATCCAAAGTGTTACAAGAACCCTGGGGAATTTCAGTTGAGGTTTCAACAGATTTTGCATTGAATATTATTTATTTACAAAGGTCTTTGAATAACACAGCAAAGTTTGTTATCTATACAATCTGACAATTAAAAACATATGATTGATAATTGTTAGATTACACTGATTGATTGGGCCGTTGCATAAATTTCCTTTAACCGGAAACTTTATGTCTAATGAAGCTATTTACAAAATAAAGTTTGTTACCATGATTACAATTAAACTTTTAAACAATAGGTAGAACAATGTTGGCATAATAACACCAGTGCACCAACTGGATCTGCTGAAGACTAAAAGTAATTATTAGCCATGGAGTCGAGGAGTTGGAACATTGAACACATTGTATTACGCAAGATATCTGTGCCCCACCCTGTGAAACATTCACCAGAGTGCACACAAAGGCTGAGGACAATAAACAACCAGGCTCTGACCTTTCTGTACAGTACAACCAGGAAAAGAAAATGAAGGTCTGTAAAAAATGAACAAAAATGTAACTAAAGAGTAAAGATTATAAGCACAAACAGTAGTGCTTACAGTATCTATGCTTACTATGTTCTATGTCTGTTAAATGTAGAAAAAGAACAAAATAAAAATGCTACGGTAGCAAAAATTAAACAACACTCTTTAATGTTAATGTCAAATTACAACTTAACAATATACACAGTAGCTATACACCGTGTTTTGACTGGGTTCTTCCTGTGCAGCCGTTTATATTTAGTTTCAGGCAGTGTCAGTCACACCTTACCCCTCCGGTTCACGCCCTTGTGCAGATTCTAACAGGACTACTGTTGGGAATGTTGCAATAACCTGACTTGACAGTGAGCTCAAACTGCACCCATCTGACAGTCTGGGAGTGAAGTTAAAACATAGCTACACACAATTTCTATGGCATTAGGAAATTCTGCAAATCAACAGCATCTAAAATAGACCACTATGAATGTGTAATTTTACATTAAATATTGTAAAATATTAGAAAAGGTTGTTATTTTGTTTTATTATTTGTTTTACTTCAAATATATCTGCAAAACCTGAAATTTAATAACAGTGAAAAACAGCAACATCGAAGAAAACAAAATTCTTTTTTTTTTTTTTTAACAGCAGACAATGCTTAATACACAAAGTTTAAAAAAAATACCAAAGATCCTACTAACTGATAGAAAGACAAACATGTTAATACTCAGTAGCCGCATTTCAACCCAACTTAACCAGAACTTCTAGTCCCAGGACCTTTTTTCAAGGAACTAAAAGGTTCCCTAAAGGTGGTTTTGTCTGTACTCCCAACAATGTCTTCAGACCCACAAAGCTCAAGCAAAATTGTGCACTTAAATATAAAAAAGCAACATCAGTTTGGTTTTCCTCCATCTCCCTTCACTGCTCTCTGATGGAAGTTTAACAAAAACCAACATTTTATATGGTATACCTTAAAAGCTGTGTGATTTTAATGAGAAACTGTGTTATAACCAGAAACACTGCAGTCCCTGCACCAAAGACTCCTGCTGAAGTGTCAGAAAGTGCTACCCTCCAAAAATATAAAGATATGAAATCATTTTTCCAAGAACTTTATTTAGACCTTGATTCCTGAGGTACAAACCTCCAAAAGACTGCAGTCCCTGGATTCCTGTGGTGGAAACGCGGCTAGTGACATACAACTCAAAGTATGCACAACCAACAGCATCTACATAATTTTCAGTGCAAACGACTTTTACATTAAAAAAAAACAAACATGCAAACGACAAAGAAATGAAGCAACTAAGAGCAATAGCAGATACACACCAGCACCACTTGCTTGTTCTTTTTTACATTCTTACCCCAGTAACAAGCCAAACATTCAGATCAAATCTGCATCTTTTACAGCTTAAAGTAAACAATATTATCTGGAGTGTCACTTTTCATGTCTTTCTGCAGACCTCTGCAAGAGTTTTGAACTTTGGTCCGAGTGTGTTCAGAAACTCAAGGTTATCATTGTCATTATTATCACTGCAGCATCCGACAGAGCCAGCTACAGAGCCACGTCCCTCGAACCCATAGGAGTGGATGATATCGTCTGCGTATCGCCCATCCTCTCTTCCCATTTGGATCAGTTTCTAGAAGACACAGGCAGTTTGTTATTACTCGATAGCAGGAAGCATACAACACTTTCAAAGCTGTTCAGGATATGACTGACGGTCAGATATTACACATCGAGCAAACAGATCACCAACGAGGTTAGAGAAATAATATCGTTCACCAAAGGCTGAGAAATATTGAGGTTTACACAGGATGCTATCAGGGCTTAGAGAAGAAGATAATATTACAAATGGGAGTTAACTTATCTGTAGCGGGTAACACGTTATTAAACCGCAAAAAAAGAAAGTTCTGCTGTTCTCTTTTAACTTTTTATGCAAACTTCTGCCACAAGACATATTTTTGTTGGATGTATCTAAAAGAAATAAATGATATGTTTTGGTAATCATAAGACGACATTACCTGGCGTAGATAGCGGCCATTTGTTTCCCAATTATACAGAAGAGCTGGGTCCATGTTGTGTTGTCTGTAGTCAAAGTCTACACCACTACCAACAAGCCGACCATAGGACTGACGATCTACGGTCATGTCATAATGGCCGGTATAGTAATCCTGCACGTTAGCTGTGGAAATATCAGTCCTTCCATGCATCCCATTCTCATGAACACCAAGGGTTCCAATGGCACTTGCATTCCTGTTCCATGTAGAATTCATCATTACACCCTTAGCAGAACCTTTTACTGCTTGCTCAACCTCAAAAGGGGGACCATTGATAAGACTTGCATCCTGTCAATCAAAGCAAATGCGGCAATTAAACA
>VURO01003221.1:2990-15428 GCA_015108175.1 Pelvicachromis taeniatus | reverse complement strand
CACACACAAAACAACCCACAAACCAAAAACAAAACAAACAACAAAAAAAAAAAAAAAAAAAAAAAAATAAAAAAAACAAAAAAAAAAAAAAAAAACAAACAACACAAAAGACAAAGAAGAGAAAAAAGAAAATATAAATAAAAACTATGTCCCGTAATGATGATATGCGAGTTTTGTTTTTGCAACATTTGCACCCAGGCCTTTTCTCTAACCCACACGCCGTTGCTGAGCGCAGGAACTGCATCAAACGGTGGATGTTTGGCCATACTGGCCTGTTCTTCACAAGGCTGTTCTTGTGGGCTGTGCGCCCATCACTGCACCTGTGAAGACTGTATGTATACTTGATCACTGTGTTAACTGAAGTGCGTTTTCTTCCCTAAGCCCTCCAAACCATTTGATGACATAGTATTGTTCAGTTCTTTTCTTCTTTGGGACATGAAAACTTTGTGTTGATTAAAAGAAAAAGAAAGTTGCTTTTTGATACTGATTTTGTAAAATAAATAAAGAAAAAAAACAAGTTATGATTTAAAATTATGATTTAATTTAAGTTAATTTAATGATTTTGTGTTGTTTTTATTTTGTATTATATACTTGTGATGTTTGTTATGATTATTTAAGTTGCTTTTTTAATGATATTTGCAAAGGCACTTCAGGTCAATGGGATGGTTTTTCTTTGCTTTGTTTTTTTAAGAAAATGTTATTTAAGAGGGATTGTACTGTACAAATTGTTATGTTACCCTTTCCTTTACCGTATTTGAATGAAGGAATTAGCCAAGACTATTTTTTCAAATAAATATTGCTAAATGTGAAAATTTGATTGCGTCCAACTTTTGTTCTGTCCATCTGCAAGCACTCTGAAAAACACTTCTTTAGGGGTCTGTGAGCAAAGTTAATCAGTAACATCTGTTGTCTTCCCCTGGCGACCCCATAGTGGGCTTTTCTATGCAGACACTGTTGGCTACTGCCAGAAGTTGAAAGTGTCTCCCTGGAGACGAGAGAGGGGGCCTATTCATAAAAAACAATACCCCTACGCTAGATTTACCACTCCTATTTCTCCTCCTAAAGACCAAATCAGGTAATTCATGGCTCTGAAATTTGTCTACTGAACCACTTTAGGTTTTGTTTTCGAGCCTTAACTTCCTGTTTCCAGAGAAAAGGTTATTTAAAACAAAAAACCAGCAAAGTTTGGTCACATCTGAACACAAAAGCCATACAGTATAACACCAATTCCCTTGCAATCACCTCTTTAAATTCCTCTGAGTTCTCTTTCTTAATTGCCCCACAAAGATTGTGTTTGGACACAAATAACTGTAAATCATCAGGCCAGTAGAGTTTGTACTTTGGAGGGGTTTATAAACCCACGGCCTTATGGGAACAGACTTCAGCAGACAATGATAGAATTGACAATGGGGCACACAAAAGGCCACCCTTGGGAGAACCTGTGTGTCCCTTGGCATGTTGGGAGAAAGAGAGTAACAGGAACAGATGTTGTTGAGTAACAGATGCCTTCTGGCCAGAGTTCAGCCACAACCAGCCAGACCTTCAAAGGCTGGGAGCAGCAAAAAAAAAGATTATCTATGGGCCTTCAAGAAATGACAGCTTTTGCATTGTCTTCCTTTCTGATAAATTTGTTGGGATTTTTGAGAAGTGGTTGACACAAGAAAGCACCTAAGAGGACTTTTGTGCACAGTGAGGAATACAAAGAAACTACAGCACTCAATCAGCAGTCTGAGAAATTCAATGGAGTTTTCATATTTAGCTTCAGCTATGTAAAACTCACTGAGCAAGAGTGATAAAGCCTAATACAAAAGAAACAATTTAAACTAAAAACATGTTTTTAAACTGAGTAACCACACTGATACACCAGTTACGGTCTTTCTGAAGACATATTTTTACTGTATAACTGCCTGCAAAATAAAAAATAGACTGCCATAAAACACCAAGAAAACAAATATTCACCACTGAGTTTTGGGCAATTTTCTTAAAATTAGTGAAATAACTAACTTTTATAAAATATTAAAGTTTTAAAAGGTTCCAAGGAACTGCATTTTCAGATAACTGGTAGAAATTGGCTGAAAAGTAGGGATGCAGCTATTGTAAAATTCTGCATACCATATATCTTCTAATAGTGGCCTGTCTCGTTTATTGACGCCCGTTTCTAATAAGCGCTGGTTTGAAAACATGTCACGACAAATAGACGCCGGTCTTTAATAGTAGCCGGGCAACCTTCGACCCGGAAGTCCCTCCGTGCTGTCGTCGGTCCTCCCGCGTCTCATCACTCGGCCAGCTGTTTCCAATCAGCTGTCATCTACGACCAGCATCATTTAAGCTGGATGCAGCAACCATCAAAGTGGGATTATTACACTGAACTGGAACTGTCGGCTAACGAACCTGCTAACTGTGATTTTCTGGTCTTTTTACTTCCTCTCCTGTAGAGTCAGGTGGAGAGAAGTTTCGGGGAGCACCACTCGTGCACTGGGCTACCACAGACAAGGAGACACTAGGGAGCAAAGGAGGAGCATAATTGGGAACTGCATTATTTGTGAACTGTTGGAATACGTTTTGGAGCACTGAAAGTAAACACCTGTCTTTTCACCTCAGTCTAAAAACCGTGCCTGGGTCCTCTTTCCCTCTCACTTCCGTGACAATGCTATCTGAGAAGGGAATAAGAGCCGGTCTCTTTTAAACGCCGGGCCGGCCGAATTATTTTTTGAATAAACGCCGGGGCTACAGTTGGAAGATATACGGTATATACACTCATGACTTCTTATTTAACAAATAAGGGTATTTTAGAAAAAAAAAAAAGTCATTGAGCTCATTGGTCAGTTAAAGATACAGTGATGGAAATAATTATTTTACCCCCTGCTGAATTTGTGAATTTGCTCACTTCCAAAGACATGAACAGTCGCTAACTTTTATGATAGTTTAATTTTAATGGACAGAGACAGAATATTGTCTGCATGTAAATACACATAACATAAAAGCTTTAAATTGATTTTCTATACGACTGACATCTGGAGACTGGCTAGGCCACTCCATAACCTTGTGCTTCTTCTTCAGCCACTCCTTTGTTGCTTTGGGTCATTGTTATGGTGGAAGACTCATCCACAACCCATCTTCAGTGTTCTGACTGAGAGAAGAAGCATCTCATCCAAGATCTTATGGCACATGGCCCCATCCATTGGCTCTTTGATACAGTGAAGTCATCCTGTGTCCTTAGCAGAAAAATAGCCCCAAAGTATACTTTTTCAAGCTTCATGTTTAATTGTGGGGATGGTGTTTTTTGGATCATACTCAGCATCCCTCTTCCCCCAAACACAGCTGACACTAAAGAGCACCATATTGGTTTAAGTGGACAAGAACACTTCCTCCCAAGGCTTCTCTGAATCATTCACAAATTTAAGGCCTGGTCATGTTCCCTCTTGAGCAGGAAGGTTCCTTGCGAGTGCTGCAAGACTTCAATCTATTATGGTGTAGTCTGTTACCAATAGTGTTATTAGACTGTGGCCCTAATCGCCTTCAGATCATTATCGAGCTCCTGGTTTTTGGGTGATCCACCACCTTTCTCATGATCATTCTCACCTCATGGGGTGGCTGTAGCTCAGGTGGTAGAGCAGGTGAGCTATTGGAAGGTTGGTGGTTCAAGCCCTGGCTCCCGTAGTCTGCATGCCAAATATCCTTGGGCAAGGTACTAACCCCAAATTGCTCTCTGATGCATCCATCCAGTATGAATGTGTATGAATGTTAGTCAGAGCACTAAAAAGTTTAGAAAATAGTGTTTGTATGAATGGGGTGAATGTGGTTGTTGTATAGAGCGTTTTGAGTACTCTGGGAGAGTAGAAAAGTGCTATATAAGAATCAGTCCATTTACCATGAAGCGTGGAACTACTGACCGAGGGCAACTGACAGTCATTTTTTTCCTTCCCAAATCACTGCTGCAACAATTTTCACCTTCTCACCAAGCTTCATGCTGATGGTCATTTAACCCTTTGTAGTTTTGCACAGGTCTAAAGTTTTGTCCCTGACGTCATCTGAGAGCATTTTGGTCTTGCCCATGTTGGAGGAGAGGTTAGAATGGAAGAAACTGATTCTGTGGACAGGTGTGCCTAATACACAATAAAAGCTGAAATCAGAGGTGTCCATAATTGATTGTTTAATTGCAATCCCTGGACACAGGCAATCTGTGGGAGCCATAATTCTGGCTCGGTTGTAAGGAATCAAATACTTTTTTCAGTCGATAACATGCAAATCAATGTACAGTATATCTGTTATGTAATGTGTTTTTCCCCTAAAATCTTCAGTCTCTCTCCATTAAAAAAAAAGAAAGAAAAACTATTCATTTCTTTGGAAGCGATCAAACTTACAAACTCTGAAAGCAAATCTTGGATTTGAGGACAAAAAGCGATACGACACAGGAGAAAAACACCATCTCCTGCCAACAGTGAATGTACTGTTATTTGCTGATATCATCAAGGCAGACTTCAGCAAATACTTATATTTGACTGAAAAAAGGTTCAAGGTTACTTTATTTATACCTGCATGTACATTTGCTTTACAGAAAAATGATAGCAACATTTGTGTATCTCTAAAAACAGGCTTTTAGCCTCATTATCAGTTCCTTATTTTAGTTCTTGAGCGCTTCTAGAGTAGTTTTTCATAAGTTACAATTCAAAATGATCCGTATTTAATAAATATCAGGCCTTTGTGCGACCACCTCAGTTAGTCCACCACCTGTAACAAACTGTTTTAGCGCCTCTCCTTTTAAGCAAGTTGTCTTCTCTTGGTTGCCCATTGCACACTGAAGATTTAAACAGCCAGTGGGTAGCAGTGTTTTGGTCACAGTCAGAGCTGTGCGACATAATCACAAAAAATATATAGTTGTGATCAAGAGGTTTATAGACACACACCATGGGGATGAAAGTCATGGTAGTTTGAGATTTTTCATGATTTCTTCGAACTGTTGTTTTTCCCACAATGACTGTACAGCACACATCTTTAATGACTTTAATAAAGAAGAATTGAGTGCAGAAGTTTTAACTGATTTTGGATTTGCTCTAAAGGTAGGGTCAAAAGTATACATACACCCCAACTAATATTTAGGAAAATGTCATTCAACTGTGAACCCTTACAGTGTCATTGTATCCCAACCAATTTTGGTAGTCATCATTCTTGCCCATCACCATCTCGCAGTACAACTCCTCCATCTAAAGCACAAGTACGCACTATGTCCTGTTGGAACACTCAGTTGTGGTGTTTATATTTTGCTTTCAATCAGTCAGAATTTCTTGCATTTTTAAATTTAAGTTCATTAGGCTTTCTGGAGAGCTTTCAAACTGTTTTTCTTTGGACGAAGGCTGCTCCCTCCCTCCCAAACATCTTAAGAGAAATGCATGTTCGATATGTTAACCACTCAACACCCATGACTCCATTTTAAATGATATCTTTAGTTTGTTTACTAGCAGCAAAAACATAAATAACTAAATAAAATAATCTTCCCAATTCTAAAGTTGAATAAAAAAAAAATGATAACACTTTGTGGTAACAGGTCTTATGGAACAAATTTGAAATATGCATGAAGGACATCCCGACAAGTTAAGGCGACTCTTCAGCCACTTCTGTTCAGCTCTGATAAAAATCCATGCAGGGAGGGACTTTTTGATGGGTACACCATGAGACCAATCAAAGAAAGCAAGCATAGTGATACAGCCCAGGTACACAAAGTGACAGAGATGAGGAGCCGGATTTAAGTCCGAGCACGTCGGGTGACAGAGAAGAAATGAGCGAAAACAGAAAAGGCGCACCAACTGGCTCCATTTTAGTGACACTGGAGACTAAAGATGAGTGCAGACTTTGTAAAATGAAAATATCCTTCAGAGCAGGGTCAGCAAGAAACCTCCACAGACGTTTAAGAACCACTCACCAGTCTGTGCAGCTGGAGAGCTTACACTCTCTCCTCCAGCTGCCATCCACTGGCCGTGGAAAAGTGTCCTGTTTTGACTCCAGTAATTTAGCTGCAGCATCCGATTTCTTTCAAAATACTGCAGCCACAAAGTGCATATTAAAGAGATAACAGGGATAACTGCACTTTCACAATAATGGCCTCCAATGATCTCAGCACCTGGATGTACAATGTCGGATTAGGGACAGTTTATACATATTTAAATATGTTTCTTTATATATTATTTTATCAAACTGATTTTGAATTGGAGATTTGAATGGAAGAAGACTTTTGCACCTACGGGGTGTATTTACGCTTTATGATGAGCAGTGGTGGATACCCGGGTAAAAATATCAACATCAAACAGCACGTTTGATGCCTCGTGTTTCAAAGTGTGCAAAATAATAATTGTATATTTGAATTTGCCCACTAGACATGTGCAGAAACAAACACACATTTAAGCTACAGTTAAAAATATTTATATAAGTTCTTTTTAAGAAATTGAGATCCACAAAGAGCAGCTGGCCTGGAGCCATAGAAGACTTTTTATTTGGAGAAAGAAATCTTTGAAATCACTCATTTTTAAAACTCAATTAATTCATCGAGTACGACATCTAAGTTCTCAGAAAAAGTTAAAATCATGCCTTTAGTCTTTTTATACATAAAAGATGTAGTTTTACAATAACAAGTAACTTTTTTTTTATAAAATGACTTTTTCTTCTTCTGACATATTTAGCTTCTGTTAAAGAAATAATGTAGAAAAAACAATTATCATCCCTCTCAATAAAACAAAAGTACAGAAAACAAAAAAGGCATAACACAGTACGTTACAATGCGCTGACATGGCTTCAAAGCACACATAATACAGTACTGTACAAGGGTCCGCCTCAGACAAAATGCACCAAAACCACTTTCACTGCTGAGGATTGATCAAACCTCAGAAACAGCTCAACACTGCTTATTTACCAAACCCAGACCACAGCGTGGTGTTGGCATCTATCAAATGAGGTAAAGATTTCCAAAAGAGCACCAATTTTTTGGCGTTAAAATTTATATATATTTATATATATATATATATATATAGCTTATAACCAACAGGCAGTTGGAGGAGTTTCAGTCCAGCATCTCTTCTTTTATCCACAACACTGGAGAAACTACTGAGTCTGCAAATTCACTTGCAATGTTCAGAAGCCAATGAACACATGCTGCCAGGACTGTTCTGTGTAAATAAGCAGTCGTTTTCCACATTCACATGGGACATTTAATGTCAATATTTATAGTGAAGCCCAGGCAGAAAGGATCCAAATCTATGTCTTTGCTGGATTCACTTTTTTAAAAGACGTCTACATTGAAGAGATTTTTTTTAAAATGTCAAATTATCTAATCACTTGCAAAGTTCTCAAGCTCAAAATGTCTCACTTTTGAGAGGTTCACTTATAAAATCATGTCAATTAGAAGGCTCTTACAAAGCTTAAGTAAACTACTGAATATCATATAATGCTGCAGCTAACAAACATTGAGGAAAATGAGCAAAAAGCAGAAACACATAAGGTCTTTTTATGCACCTTTAAGGTACTGAAAAAGAAAACAAAAACAATCTCAGGCCAAATATTTTAGGGGACAGCAACATTAGGTCTAAGTAACATGATGTGCAAACTTAACTGTGCATAGAGATCAAATCCTAATAAATATTAATGTGATAATTAATATTATCACGAGTTCGACTTTGTCAAAACTTGAAGGGGTGATTGTACAGTTTTATGATTAATTTAGTCTTACTAAAACATCAAAAGTTGTTTTTTTTTGTTTTTTTTATAGTGCTGTAAAAAAAGCTTTTATTTTTTTAAGCAACAAACACTTCCCATTTATTATCAACCAGAGCCCCAAAAGACAAACAAAACCAAACACTTAATAAAAATCCTGATAATAGTCACTGATTTGTCATTGATATTCATCAAACTTTAACTTCCTCTGAATGGCTCTTTCATTTTTAGTTTTTTTTTTCTGCCTTATTTTTGCATCAGAGAATCACATGAGCGACAAATAACAAACTGAGCGTTATAGTGATGTACAGGAATTTTACACATAAGTACTTTAGCAAGCTTTTAAAAAGTATATGGATCTATCTTAGCTTTAGTTTTCACTGTTTCTTCGTTTGATGTAGCTTAAAAGATGTGAAGCATAATGCCTGTCTTTGGACCACCGAGGTAATTGTAGGTGTGTGTGTGTGTCTGTGTGTGTGTCTGTGTGTAAAACATGCTGAAATGTTTATCAAACATTTCAAATGAGTAACTAGTGTCCCTCTGAGCCATCAGGGGCTCGTTCTGGTTCGAGGTATATGATCCTGGGGCCGACCGGTGGCGCCTGTGGAAAATGTTACAAAGCGGTCTGATGGATGATGGTGAATTTCATTCACACTGCTGTGCATCATACAAGCCGCCTCTCCCTCCCTCCCCCATTCCCTGCTGTATTCTCACTCTTCTCAGACTATTTTCCTTCTTCCACGATTCATTCATCAGCACGCTTCTTTGTCATCAAAGGTTGCTCCTGACTAGTGCTGGGCTCCATTCACATTCAATTCAATTAACTCAGTAAGTGCATTCTTTTTTTCAAGTTTAAATACGCAAAAATCTGAAAACTAGCGGGGGAAAAAAAGAGTGTGTATTTAAAGTCAAAGGCAAGCAAAGTGTCTTGCCAAAGAGAATGTGCCAATGTGTACGTCACTGCTGAGAAGTGATGTGAGAGCCGTTACCTTCAGCTGCTGAACAACACGTAATCCACTACACGTTTCACTACCTGAAAATCCCAAATGCCTAAAACTGAGCTGAACATTATATTTACTTTTAATTTGCCATAAATAGGAGACGCCTTAATATGAGAACTGTTAGAAAAAAATACTCAGTCTTTAAAATGATTTTGTATTTATGTAAGGGAATCTACAGATTTATTCAGCCACATGGTGTCACATGGTGTCTTGAGAGTAAAGTTGGGCGATATGTAAAAATCTTCCAACCGACAATCGTCAGTCCAATAAAGAAAGCAAAACGGATGTGCTGGCTGCAAGAACAAATGTAAGAATTGTGACCAAGCCTTCATCACTGCAGCTGCTGTCAAAGCTCTTTTCTGACAAAGAACTAAAAGTTTGGCAGACCCAGCAAACTGTTGAGAGAAAAATTATTTAGCTGACAGAGCACTTATTTCTTTATATTTAAATCAAGGTCAGTGCTTTTAAATTGTTTACATTTTTTAAAATGTTACTGTTACTGTCCAACTTGATCTAAAATAATGCACTAAATCAAAGTCATAAATGTAGAAGTTCCAGATAAAATGGTCTTCTATATAAAAGTCATAGTAGCTTTGACGAAAAAAACAAACAAACAGTACCATCACAAAAGGTGGTTAAACAGCAGGGAAAGAAGTGACAATTTTCTAAATATTACTGGTAAATAGTTTTAACTATTCTTTGAATGTACTGTTGTACATGCTAGTATAGCTAAATGTGGCTAATGTTATTGTTAGCTTTTAATATTAGCCAAAAATCCAGAGCTAATGGATTTGTGGAAACTTAAATGCTGATTTGATTTAAAACCAATAAAAAAAATGTGTCTGAGACTGTGTTTGTGTGTTAGCTTTAAGAATACACTAATCCTTTAATTTTATGCTAAAGTGCTAGCTAAACTTCTGCTAGCCGTTTACATACATACTCCATGCTCACATGTAGCACATTCACTGTTGTCTAACAATTTATTTTTTTTATTTTTCCCTTTTCTGTAATATTGACTTCATAGTGGCACATTTATGTACTAAATATAAAACGCACAAGCACTTTTCCAATCTGCTGCTTCAAAGATTTTACGTATAGAATCATCCCCACCGGACAACCACACTGGGTTATAGTGACATGCTTATTTTTTGTTAATTTGCAGCACTGAACTAAAGAGAACTGCCACAAACATCATTTAAATGAATTGAGAGTGAATGAAACCTGGTAAACTCACCACCCTATCCTTCCCTGTTTCCCTAACTTGCATCTCCTAAAAATTAAAATGCTAGTCCACTCCCACCGTCACCTCCACCTAGAAAAGAAAGAAACGCTACAACTTTCCTTAGCCTCACCCACTCCCAAACCCTGTTCAGTTTTCCTAACCTCTTTGGTGACTCTCTGGTCTTTTCAAAACAGGGCTCCTACACAAGTCTCAATTATAAAAAACAACAACAAAAAACAAAACAAAAACATGGCTACTCAACAACGCATGTTGCTCTATAAGCTTATGTTTAGTCCTCACAGGAACAGATGTGACAACACAAATTACAGCTACAACTAGGTCAAATGAGTTTCTAGAAAGGATTTTTTTCCAGCCGGGTTTCCCCATAATATCTGTAAGAAATATTTAAAAAAAAAAAAAAAAAAAACCCTGTAAGAGTACTTTTCCCCACCAAAACTTTAAAGGCCTTCCAGTCCTGTGTAGGAGCCCTGACTGAAAACGGCATTAAGCTAAAATGGCGCTCGTTCCATCAGAACAAAAGATCAACAAGGCTGTTAGGAGCAAATTGTTGATTCAAGGAATGGGATCACAAACCTCCTTATCCCCCCCCCCTTCCCCCCTCTCTCTCTCCCCTCTCTCTCTAGGTGGAGGAAGCTCCGTGGCTGGGCATGTTGGCCATACTGCCAACCATGCCAGCCGCGCCAGCCATACCTGAGTGCCCTCCCATAGCTGGAGGGCTGTGCTTGGTAGGTGAGGTCATGTCGGCTCCACGCCCCGGGCCTTGACCTGGTGTCTGCGGGGCGTGGTGGGCGTGCTGCAGGGCATGGCGCTCCAGCAAGGTACGGTGTGTAAAGGCCCGGTGGCACACGTTGCACTGGAAGGTGCGCTCGGCACGGTGGGTGCGCATGTGCACATTTAGCGAGCTTTTCTGGGTGAAACGCTTGCCGCACATGGTGCACTGGAAGGCCCTGACGCCAGTGTGCACCACCATGTGTTTGAGGAGGTAGTCCCGCAGGGAGAAGGAGCGCCAGCAGATGGAGCACTGATGAGGTTTCTGACCTGTGGAGCCATGCATGTGCAGAAGCACACTTATAAAACCATCCCCCAAAACAGTGTTGCCAATACAAATGAATCGTTTTATGTTTTCCTTTTGTTCATACACAGAGCAAAATTCAACAAATTAAATTGGGAAAAATGTGCTATACAATGTAACAATAATTATTTTACATTTCTTTTAATATGATACAAACAATTCAGTGTTTTACCAGTAAATGTTATATTTGTCTATTCATTTTCTTTAAAGGGTTAAAAAAAAATCGGTTTCTTGTTTCTTGTGTTTAAAGAGCCCCCCCCCCAAGCCAGTTATGAATGATCCTGGACAGTTAGCATATGAAGCTAGAGAGTATTTGAAATACATGTTACTACCTTTATGCTGACATCAATGGCAGGTGATAATGAGGTGAAAGGCTGGAGTAATTGAGATGCAATACTGCATACGTGACTGTATACACATTTACAGTTTCTCCTGAAGTAATCTTTGTCGTCTTCACACTTGTGTAACATACATGCAGCTGATCAATTACTTTGACGTGAACGTACCGGAGTGGATGAACATGTGCTTGCTGTAGTTCTTCCTGGAACGTAAAGATTTGCCACAGTGCGTGCAGTCGAACGAGGTCTCAGATCCCTGGGAGGAAGGTGAGGGCCCTGCGGAGCAGGAAGAGGTGGAGGGTGGTGGAGCTGGGGTCATTGGTGCTGGGGGTGGAGCCTGCTGACTGGGCTCTGTTCCCGCCATGCTGTCAATCCCACCCATATAGAACGGAGCTGGCTGCGACTGGCTCACTGGGTACTGGAACAGAAGCTGTGAAAGAACATAATACAGACCAATTGCTCTGGATGAACATTTCCTTATATTATTAGAATAATGCTAATATTTAGAACATTTTAGAATATTTAGAATTAACTTTATACATACATTTACTGCTAACAAAAACAATAGCAGCTTCATTTCAATAATGACCACCATTCTACAAAGTGCGGCAGGACGAAAGATATTATGAGGGTGCATGCAGTTGGCTAAACAAAATAACACAGGTTTGACACATGTGCTTCTCTCTGGAAACGGTGCACTTGAGAGGAACAGTCCAGTATTGAAACAGAATCAGTGCCGATTCTGTTCTCTGGGAAAAAAGATCCGACAACTCAGGTGGAGCACAGGATCAGACCACCGTCTATCCCACAAATATGTGTATGACAGCAGACCTGTATGTGTGTGCACGCGCATTTTTCTCTCAATTGTTTATTTTCCCTTTTTAACCTCCTAGGACCTGCGTCCACATATGTGGAGGTCACATTTTGGGTTGTTTAAACCAAAATACAACATTTTGCTCTACAAGGGCATTATGCTGCCACTGTTCAATCAAAATTTAAAAAGAATGTGATCATATGTGGATCTCATTTCTCTCAGAAATAAAAATCAGGTAAAAAAAAAAAAAATCTTGTAATTCTTTGTTT
>VURO01003215.1:0-12492 GCA_015108175.1 Pelvicachromis taeniatus | reverse complement strand
GTTTTTTTTTTCCACCCCCCCCCCCCCCCCCCCCCCCCAAAATTTTTCCCCCCCCCCCCCCCCCCCCCCTTTGCTTGCGCTGTTCCATTTCCGCTCGAGCAACTAAGTGTGTCACAAATGTGGGTCACTCGCCTTTCTTTCCCCACTAAAGTCAATTCAGTTTGGTGGAATCATATGAAGGTATCAAATTTAAACAGCTTCTAGGTGCTCTAGGGTAAGAAAAGAAGAACAGCAGTCTTCCATACTTAAAATACCAGCTCCGCTCTGAAGGGCTTCCTCGAGAGAGTGACATGGCAGAAGGGAGAGAAACAACACCTGGCTCATTAGAAGAGGAGAGGGACAGGGAGAATTAGTTTTCAGCAGTACATTAGCAGACAGCTGAAGTCAGGGTGGCGATAAAGCCTTTCGGGCAGATTTTCTCCTCTTTCCAACCTCATTGTGTTCCACTGATGATTATCTGTTTGCATCTGTGGCTTTGCTCTGTTATTTGTATCCAACAGTATAAGGACCTGTTGACAAACACACATAATTGCCTGTGGTTTCTCTGACAGGAAAGGGGATAAAAAGGCACTTTAGTAGCAGTGGGCTGACAGCAGGCCCTTATGCATAGGCAGGGCTGACAGTGTAGACTAATTTGTTGGCTGATTAAAATGTTTTGTACATTAGAAAGACTGTCTTTATTATTAAGGCACAGTTAAACTCGAGATGATGTCACTATGGATATTTGAGTTGAACAGGAATCATTCATTCGATGGAAGAACATTTTTAAGTTAAAGAAAAGTGGCTGTGAAAGTTATCACATAAAGTCACAGGGGTCAGAAAGCTTGTATCGTGACACAAGCGCGACTTGTTTTTTTCATTGCAGTTGATTTTAATTCATTTTGATTAATGTAGCAAAAATCCACAACAACAGTCACCTCGAGGTGGTTTATATTTTAATGTAAAGCTCTTACAATATTAGACAGAAAACTCCAACAATCAGATGGTCCCCTACAAGCAAACACTTGGCGACAGTGGGAAGAAAGAACTGCCTTTTAACAGGAAGAAATCTCCAGCAGAACCAGGCTCAGGAGGGGCCAGCCATGTACTGTTGGTAGAGTGGTTAGGAATGGAGGAGAAGATAAGAGAAAAAAAGGAGAGCAAAGAAAGACAGAGGACAAAACACACACTACAGGAAAGAAAAGACAAAAGTTGATGACGTGCAGTAGTGGCTTATATATGCGTGGGGAATTAAAAGTGGAGAAGTAATGTTAAGTACACTCTCAGAAATCCCTTAGTGGCCTGAGCTTATTGCAGCATAACATAGGAATAGTTCAAAGTCACATGATCCAACCCTAACTCAAAAAGGAAAGTTTTAAGCCTAATCCTAAAAGTAGAGAGGGTGTCTGTCTCCCAAATCCTAACAGTTTGCTCTCTAAAGAAACAGTTTAGATTTTTACCATGCAGGCAAGAGGCTCAAAGGAAGGCATTGTCTTTCTATCTGTTGGACAGTCTATTTGGTCTAAACTGAAATGTCATGTTGGATCAAAGATGGGCAATTAACTTTCTTAAGTGACAACATGAGAACTGGGGCTGTTTTTCAAGGCCACACCTTTTTAATTCTTTATAAGCTGCTTGTGGTAAAAGTATACGTTGCAATTAGACAAAGAAAATGTGAAACTGGAATAGTAAAAACACCCAATATTTTATCACTATTCAATCAGTAGTCCTGTTTTGTTCCCATTTCAGGCCCAGCCTACCTAAGCTTGCAGTTAGTCCACTGCGTGTCATTTGCACATTCCTGTCAGTTCCCACACACAAAAGACAAGTAACTGGTCTATATCACAGACATCACAGCTCTCATCCAGAGTCACAAAGAAAGAGTCAGAATTGTCTTCTTAGTTTTTCAGCTGAACCTCCAAATCCATCTGTCTTGTTCACCGTGAGAGGACACGTTCTCGAATGCTTCTTTTTTTCCTGGGGTATATTAGCACAGCGGAGTCCTCCAAACACTCTTTGATAAACTCCCCACCAGAAAATGGCTTACTCTTTTTGTGATTTTTGTGAGAAATCAGAAAGCTGGTTTTGACTGTTCCATCCCTCAATGTCTAAAGCTTGGTAAAACGTCCTTGTTGCTTTTGCAAATGTCTCATAGTGGCACAGTAATCTGCTCTCCACAAACTAAGCGGCAGGCTTTACATTGACTTCAGTAAATAAATACTTGACAAGACTCCATGTCTTGTTGAAAACTTAATTCTGAACCATATTTACAGTTTTTATGTACATAAATAAAAAATATAGCAGTGGATTTAAAAATAGAAGCAACAAAGTTATATTGTTATTTTACACAAAATGTAAACAATCAGTAAGCCAGGGATGGGGAATTGATTTAGCTGCATGATGTATACTTATTTACGTTTCAATACTAATTTCCCATTGGCCTTCCACTGGGACAACGTAGGCGCTGGATGTGGCCCAGGGGCTGTACACTGCTGAGGTCTGTATTGGATGGACTGAAGTTAAATAGGCTTCTATACACTTATTAATGGCCTTCAACATGAAGCCTCCTGACTTTGGTAATGCTTCAACTCCTATACCATCACCATGCTGAGATTGCACAGTTTTCTAGCTTGACAGTTATTGATACCTATTTGATGGATTGGTAGAGACCTTTGTGGCCCCCAGATGATCAATCTTATTAAGCTGAGTGATTCCACAATCCAGCTAATATTTCAGTTTGTCCAGCATTTTGGTTTGTCATCAAATAGAGGCAGAACTCCACCATACCCATCAGTCTCAACCAATGACTGTATAAAAACATGGACATGCAACAGCTCCCCAAAATTGAAGCCAAAACATCTCTATCGCCCCCTGGTGTCTGGCTGGAGTACAGATCATAAACCCCGCCTCTTCCATGTTAGCGGATGGGACTGGGGTCAGAGCAAAATAAAAAAAAGCCAGGCTAGTAAAAAGTGTAGGGGGCGTGTTCGCGGTCTTGTTCCGACGGTGTGTGGGCAGGAGCCTGAAGCAGTCGCTCCCCCTGAAGTCACTACTGCGCGGACTTTTGGCTCCAAATTTTAGACTCCATTTTTGCACAATGAGAGGAAATGCTGTCTCATCGTCCATGTTTTCTACAGCCATTGGTCTCAATCATGTTAGCATGCTAACATGCAAAACTTGCTCATCTAAAAACGGGTTCATGGGTCTAGGAGTAAATCATGTTAAGGAACCTTTATAGTTTTCCATGAAAAACCAGTGGCTCTTTTAGTAGTTTAGTAGTTAGCGTTTACTTGTAGTTTTTTGTAGTTTTTTTCAAGTTTGACCAAAAAGCATGTGTAGCAGAAAAGAAAAGATAACTACAGATTGCTCAAGAAGGAATCTTGGAGAAGCAGAGGCAAAGACACAATGGTTTGCCTGCAGAAAGAAAGTGAGAAATGCATTTCTCTTACCTGCCTGCTTTGTCCTGACTTCAAAGGGGCTTTGGTTTGCACTTAAGAGGTGTCCAAATGAGTTGATGTGAAAGATGAAGGCCAGAACCGTGTACCATGTGCCAGCGGCGTTGATTCTCAAAGAACTTCACTGAAGAAATCCTGCACAAGCACACACACTCTCTCAGTCCATAGACTTGAGGTTGAATGCACCTTTTACTCATTTTCAGAATCCCAGAATTTCATTTGTGTTAGCGTTATAACCTGGAGACGTAGTGGACTGAATATTCACACAGAAGAAGGATGTGAGGTTTTACTGCACAGATGCCCATAGGAGACTTTATGTTGAACTGAACAGAAAGAAAGTTAAGACATTGACAAGCATTTTGTAGTTGTACAAGTGTAATGTAGTGCGTGTCTGACTTAGTCTGCATGTGCATGTATACTTCAGTGTCTGTGTTTGTGCCTTATCTGGCCTTTAATTACCTTAATTGATCCTTGTTTGGAATTTGATGTGTTTGTCTGTCTTTTTGTGCGTGCATTGTATGTGAGTGTGTGTGCATTTACGCATCCCGGCACTCTTTGCTCTGGGGTGGATCTCAGATGTTCAACTGCAACAGATAAGAGCCATCCAGAGTTTGCCTGGAGGATGCCAGACACATAAAAGAGAAGAATTAAATGGCGCAGAGGGGCAAGGATAGAAAAATATGGAGGACGAGAGAGGTGGGTGGTGTGTTAGCATGTGTGTGTCAGTGGGGTTTCAGACATGACAAGATGTGAACAGTCATCCATCGACATGACAACTGCTGTTAAGCTCCAAGCAGACAAAGGGGAGACAAGGGGGAGGAGGGAAGACCCAGTGAGGCAGATTTCCAGGTGAGGGGAGTGAAAAAGAAAAGGCACTTGTCCAACACAGCACTGCAGAGCTGGACAAGAGAAGACATACTAAGCAAGGGAATCGGGGGGTGGTGGGGGATGCAGCAAAAATCCAGCTGCAATGATAACTAAGATAAGAGAACAACAGGGTATGATGGACAGATGAGAGAAGCAGCTTTGCTTTCTTTGTTATGCTAGTCTGTTCGGCATCTGTCTGAGAGGACTTAACTCACTCCAGTACCCCTCACTACACTCCATCCGTCTGCGTATCTGAGTGTGTGCCCAGAATTTGGTTGGCTGAGCACGCTCCCAGGAAATTGGTGACCAGTATGAGCTGAAGAGCCGGTCACACTAATACCCCGAGTGTTTGCAACGACGCTGCAGATGCTGCAGATTGACGACAGAGATAAGCTAGAGCTGCCGCATGCATATTGTATGTCCAACCTTATGTGTTAATGCCTATAGTGTTGCGTTTGTGTGCATCATTTGACGCGTGTGAGCGTGAATATGTGCGCTGATTTATAGCGCAAAACCTCCTGCTGCCTTTATCTCTACAATGGTTGTTTTGTGGAGCATGTCGGCTGCTGATAGCAACTATCAGCCGCAGCCATACGTCTCTGTTGTTGCCCTCATAGCTGCTCCTCCCTCGCTCTTTTCTCGCAAGCATTTATTTTTTTCCCACCCATCATTTCATCTGACCTCTAATCCCTGTCTCCTCTTTCCATCATTCTGACCAAAAAAGCCCGAACAGGTTATACTTGTACTTTATCAACCTGCTAGAAATTACATTTAAAATTCTATTTTTCGCTTGACAATAATTGTATAATTGAATTTCAACTTGAGCATCCCACTTTCTGAAAGACGGTCTGTCTTCAATCTTTTCAGCTTGTTTCCACATTGACATTTTTTTTAAAAGAGCTTTAGGAATCAAAAAGTGCTTTTTTGTGGTATATATACATACACGCACATACATATATACCTATATAAATACATATATCCTCATATATAAGCACACATACATACACACAGACTTAGACATGTAGGGTACAATTTTGTTGTACATGTACAGGGACTATTCTATTCTATATATCCATAATAATAATATGTAAATTAGTTGAGGGCTTGGAATATTATACACACTTGTGTTCATACCAATACATAAACACACTACATTGCACAATGTTTATCCTATTTTTTATTTCCAGTTTAAAAATATGACCTTTTGGCAATAGTAAGGGCTGTAATGGGGAACACTGGCATTGGGAGCATGTAGATGAAAAGATGACGAGTCGTCTAGAAGTCCAGTTGTCGAGATAGTGGGATGCGGCAGCCTGGCAAATAAGTTCAGCTGTTCAGTGATCTGGGTCCAAAAGTGCTTGACTGAGGCCAGGGGTGTTCTGAGAGCAATATTACGTTATTTGTTCTTGTTGTTTTGGCTTTTTTTTTTTTTTCTTTTAATCCTTGTCTCTCTGCCCTATTAAATTGACAGACTTTGATTAGAACTCAAACCAAGCTAATAAATCCGTTAGAGGAGGATAGGCAGCAAAGGCACTTTTGGCAGGTCAGCGTTATAAATAACGCTTAATAAATGAATAAATAAACAAGCAAATAAAAATAAAAATGAATTGACCAATGGCCACCTGATAAACAGGCTCCCTCCTCAGGGTCTGGGGGCTAGTTTTGTTGGTGATTGCCATGTTCTGGACCGGCTCTCTCTAATCAGGTCTGGGAGCGATTCAGAACTTCAGAAGTCAAAATAATAACCTGCTCTCCCAAGACTCGTCCATCTTCTCATTAGATATGCTTGGGATCCTCTCCCCTCCCTCTTTTATTTATTTCTTTTTAGATATGTTTGTGTGGGTGTGTATTTATAATATATAAATGTGTCTGTGTATGTAGATATGTCTCTTCTGAGTTGCTGTCCCGTTTGGTTCGTCTATAAAGTTTTTTTTGCTTTTTCTGGCAATATTTCAAGTACAATGTGACAGGATGAGAAAGAGAAGTCGAACAAAGTAGGAAATTAATAAAACAGAACATGTTCTGGCTCCAGAGCATTACTTCAATACACACATCAAACAAAGGAAAATAATTAAATACATAAGCAAGAATGGCTTAATCAGAACCTACAGTGGGTGGCTAGATGCTGGTAAGTGTGAAGAAAATTCTTTATGCCTGTTCAGCCATCAATTTCTCTTTAGAAGAAAAGAATACAAAAGGACTGTAGACTGTGTGTGTGTGTGTGTGTGTGTGTGTGTGTTTTTCCCTGCTGGGTAAGAATTTATGATGCTCGAATCACAGTTTCCCCATTTTTGCATGTCCTGTCCTCATCTCTTTGTTCTCATTTCATGTCACCTCTGAAGTGTCTTTTGTCTTGTAAAGGGAAAGCAATCATTTCAAGACATAAAAACACGCCCAGGCTGAATGAACAGGCTTTAGATTCTGAATGTGTCGGAACAGTAATACGTCTTTTGCTTGTAATTTGAGTACGGTTGACCAATCAAATTTAAGCGCTCTTAGGCAGGATGTAAGTAAACAGTCCACGCAGACCAAAAGCAAAAAACGGGCCCTCTGCTATTGTCTCATCAATATTTGCTTATAATAATATGCATTCATTAAACAATGACTAGTGGATGGACGAATAGAAGCTTTGTTCAGAGATCTGTAATTTATACTAGAAGCCCCGGAATACGATCTGTTGTCCCCAGAGTGATGGGTTCCCATATTCTTTTTCAACTTATCATTTGAAATCAAATCTAGAAATGCAGGTGTTTGAACGGGCATGATTGAATTTGTTGGAAAGAACAGTGGAAAGATTTAAAAAATACAACAAAAAGTGACTTTATAATAAAAGAACATTATATGCCACTCCAATAAAATGCTGTAGACTTTATGGGAGTGTGACAGTCTGTTTTTTTTCCCTAGCCATTCTTGCGACAGGTTGCCATTTCTGCTAGAAGAAATGCCTGCATTGACCCCACATATGTGTGTTCTCTGAGATAGAGGACTGTGCCCTTTGGAAAATGCAGATTTGTGCCGTGCTAGAGATTAGAGAAACAGTTCTATGTGCGGGTACATGACCAGTCCATTTAACTCCACATAAAAACGGGATTTATGACTTTCCTGTACTCATGCATATTTAAAACCAGTTTGTTCAGATCTACAGTGCAGACTTAATTTTCTTTCACATTTATACAGATTTTTATCTTTGTGGTCACTGAGAGCTTGAGGAAGAGTGAGCATCATTGGTGGCTTTACTTTATTTAACTTAGTTGGCAAACCATAGATTTATATTTCCAGGATTTATTTTATTTATTTATTTATCTTTTAATTAGCAGATGAAGAGAGTGAAGGCCGTGCTTCTGGAGGGAGGGGCCATGGTGGACAGATGAAAAGCAGAGTGAATTAGTTGCTCAGTTTAAATACGCCCTGAGGCAGCCTTACGGCAATGGCAGAGTGCAGTTTCGCTCAAGGCCTTTGTCACATGCCATACCTGATGTCTCTCCTGTGTTTGCTGTCACTCTTTTCTTTATACTGCCTAACAAATCATTTAATCCATGGAACGATTTCAATTATCCCGTGAGTTGTAAATACTAAGCCTTCTTAGAGCGCTGAAAGCTAGTCCCATTCTCCCTTGTGCCTGAATGCAAACTTTCATGCAAAACCTACTAAAAAAGTGATTTTTCTCATACTTTCAAGCCATCGACTCTTCGGTCTGGTTGCTTACAGCATGCTCTCTCTCTCCCTCTCTCTCTTTTTCTCTCTAGTCAGCCACTTCAGGTGAGGAGATTTGTGACTTTATCACTGTTGGGCTGTTAGAAATGCACTATAGGAAACCCAAGAGTAGAGCGGCAAAGTGGACGCCACTCTCAACAAAGTTCAAGCACAGCTCTCCACAAACCATTTTCCCTCGTAACAGTATGCGTTTCCTGCCAGCCGAGAGTCACTGGAGGGCCACTTACAGGGACAGGCTCAGCACCTGCAGGGCTTTAGTGTGTTTTGTTCCTTTTGGGTAATAGCTCTGTTTTTCACATCGATGCCGAGAATCCTTTGACCTCGAGTCAGTGGACCTTCAAACACTCACACAACACTATATAGTGAGTGCAGCAGTGTAATTGGTTATGCAATGGCGCTATAGCTCTGCACAGTGCTCAAATTCATTATGTTTTTCTTGCACATTCTTATATGTGCATCTGTATTTTATTGACATGTCCAGACACAGCCGTGGTATTGCATTTGCAAGAGCTTATTTCAGTCCAAGAGCTGGCATAAAGGGGTTAGGGACTGCCCTGACTCTGTTATACAGCCTGTGTGACCTTATTTCACTTAGACTGAGCTAGTCAGCAGTTCACGAAACAAACCAAATCTGACTGGGTGGCAGCTTGTTTCAAGACATGCACATGCAGGGAAATAGACGAAACATGACGAGATGAAATTAACCATCAAATGCTCGTTAGTGGACTGATGGTCTCTTTTAGCTCTTTTTTTGTATCTGCTTAACTGTTAAATAGATCAAAATGAACAGTTTTACATGTATTGCCGTTATTGTGAAGCAGATTCAGAACAGCAGCAAGCGTGACTGTCTTGTATGCTTTTCTCACACTGACTGGTCCTGTTACAGAACAGTCCAGCTCCTTAATTTGATCTGTGCGTATTCATCTGTCAGTCCCTCCTGCCCGCACTCCTTTCGCTCCTTGTCTCCATTGCTCAGCAGAGGCCCTGAGCCCTGTGGAGTGCACATCCATTTTGAACCCTGGAGGCTATCAAGCCTGCTGTTGGTAAATGAGCTGTGGCTGTCAGTCTCCCCACTTCCATTTATCCTTGTCTCAGTGTCTGCTTTCTATCCCATGTTTCCTTAACCTTTCTTCCTTTTTTTTTTTCTTCTCATCAGCACATCCCTCCATTTGCTTGTACGAGTCAAGCTGGGAGAACGCGTTGCTTCAAAGGGCAACAAAAGGCTTTGTTACTTTGTTATACAACCACCCACCCTGGTCTGACTCTGCCAGCCCCTTTGTAGATATTCAAAAAAAAAAAGACTGTTTTATTCAAAGCACTTTGTAGCAGACTTTTCTTCCCGGTCTTGCCTTGAGTCAAATGTATCACATTCCACACGCATGTGAAAAGTCTTGCCATGAAAACATGGTGTATATATTACATATACAAAGCGCTGGCAGCATTTGACAATAAAATGAGTCCCAGCTGAATTTTGAATTTCCTACAAAGTTTCATATTTAAAAAAAAAACTAAACAAAAAACACCATTAGTGCTCACTTCTTGGTATGAGTTTAATTTTAAAAGGAAGGCAGTGTGTTGCCAATGCTGCGTAAACAGTAGCTCCACAGCAGAGACAGACAAACAGGCACAGAAAACAGGGCCCGGGGCCAGTGCAGGTTAAGCATGTTCATTAATTTCTGTAGTTTCTTTCCCGCTGGCCCTGCTTGGTTCCTGGACGTGCCGTGGATTTTAATAGGCTTTGGATCCGTGCTCGCCGTTGTGATACTCGCAGAAAGGCGGTGATGTTGGGGAGCGAGGCAAAGAATAGAGGGAAAGACAGAGTGAGAGACAGAGAGTGATAAATTAAGACATGACAGAAAAGAACAGATAAAGAACATATGTCATAGAAAATAAATGAGAGACATTAAACAGGAGAAGTAATAGCTGGACTGCTCAACTGAAATAAAGTGCTTTAATTAACTAACTGTGCCGCATCTGCAGTTATAAATCCAGCTCATTATTAATAAACTGTCACTGGCATCAGATTTTATTTACATCTGAACAATGACTGAGCCTGTGCCCACTGAAGCCTTTGGATGTACACATGTTTCGTCTTCGCGAGCAGCCCGTCGCCCGTCGCCCGTACAGGCAGTTTATTTTTAATGAGTCGTCTCTGTACTGTAGGTTAACACTTTGCTGATGATGCTTATCCACCTTAGATCTCTGCTAACTGTGCGGAGCCAGAGGGGCACCAAAAAGTACCCTGCGAAAATCAGCAAGCTACTTCCTGAAGTCCCTCTGTTCCACCAGGCCCCCATGTGGAGCTCCAGCGCTCTAAAGAGACTTCAAAGGCAGGCATTTCCAGACCCAATGTAGGCGTTAACCTTTGACTCAGAGGCTCTCTCTGTGCAAGCAGAGATTGCCTAATTGATGCTACATGCACTGCAGAAAAGGAATAACTTGTCCTGGTGGATTGCAGTAAAACAGAGTACTTTGATTTCCACTGAGGCAATATTTTTAAATGTAAATATTTAGCCTGCTAACGATTTGAGTTGCTGCAGTGCTAATCTAATTGCTGTCTTACTCAGCTGTGCCTGAGTGAAATATGCCTTTGAACTAAGCAATCTGTGGTCTTTATATAACACTGGCCAGGTGCAATTTTCCACCAAGATTTGAGTATCTGAGATGGTCAGATATATCAGTGTTGTGGCTGGAGATCGAGTCAAGCCCCCGTGTCCTTTTGTCTCCCCAGATAATGCTGAGTGGACACAGAGTTCACTCTGGTTAATTTTCCACCTCATGTCCTGGCTCTCTCTCAGAGAGACTGAGGGTGTGATAATCCAGACTGATAAGGGATGTGGTGACTGGGGGAAGGCACCAAGGGCCTTCTGTGCTATTGCATCTTGTGTCTGCTCATTGCTAAATGCATTATAGGCTGATTAAGGGGCTAAAGCTTTGCAAATAAGCATGAAACATAGCTTGTTTAAGAAGCAGTGGTTGCATGGATGCACAGACAGACAGGTTGATAGATGCATGCTGTATGTGGGGTGTGTGTCCACTGTGCAATCAGATGCCATTGCTATGGCTGGTCTGCTAGAGAGATGGAGAATTTGTCAACAGGATTTTTTTTCAGAATTACATGGTTTCAGTTTTAGTAAAAAAAAGAATTTCAGCACCCTCCCTTGAATCGTGTCCTTCTTTGCCTCTGGATTAAAGCAGTTTGATGTGAAATGTTGAAATATGATGAAACAAGGAGCTCTGACATGGCTTGAGACGCTGCTGGATTAATAATGAATCAGGTTCAGGTTTTGTTTGGATTAACACTGACAGTGATAGAATAACAGCTGTGGTGATATTCAGGGCTGATTCATCAGGGTACTACTATTGTGTTTCTTTGCCTAATGAATACCATTCATGCAGCTCAGACATGCTTAGCTGTGGCAAGGTGTTATGGCATAACACAATGCAGCAGCAGAACATTGTGTACGTGTGAAGTTTTTCATCTTTCATCTCCTTTTCCCCCTTGACAGCAGATCTTCTAGTAATATGATGCATATGATGACATTTTGTGTTGTAAAAAATGAATGAATAAATAAAACACTCAGTACTTTTTTTTTGGTTTCTGGCTAATCCTGTGTCAGATTTTATGAGGAAATACTCCAAAAGCAATTAGGAGTGTATGTGTATGTTTGTAAAGAGCTAGTACTCATTTAGTCAGGTCATCAGTCAACATGGGAACATTTCACTTTTTGTTTTAATTAGACACTTTTGTGGAGCCGAGTGTCATTAGGGCAACATCTGTCTACACTGAATGACTCCCAGGTGACATCCCATATTGAGGTTAATGTGTGTCCTTAAGCACGCGTGACTGTTTAGAGGTGGCAGGTTGTAAAGTGGAAAGCGTCTCTGAAATGTGTGCCATCACCTTGAATCCAAGTAGCTTCCACAGGCATAAAATGTGTCCTGAACAACCTTTAAAGCCTTTAAATTTGAAATTGGTTGACATTTATGATGATTTAGCTGTGCTTCTTCTTGGTTGCAGGATACAGACCTTCTGGATATAGCATACATAAAAGATGCCAGAAATGGAAAGTGCGCGAAAACGCCAAAGGTAAGCCTCTAATTCACACATTCACAGTGTCTTATCCTGTCTATGAAGGAAACTCTAGGAATACAATGACCAATGTGCTTTTTTGGCTGATGATATGATTTGGAGTTTATTTTTGCACCGAAATGAAAGCCATGTGTGGGTGTGAACCTGACAATGAATCACACTCTGTCGTCATCCATCTAACAGAAACTCTATTATGGATTGGGCTGAACTTTGTTCTGGTTCTTCTAATGATTGATATTTAACAATAGAACAATCCTGCATGTGCAGAAATGGCAGTACTTTAGTGCCAGAGGTGTAATTACTGTAATTATCTTGTTTAAACTTCCGATCTTACATCCAGGTGACTGTTAATTTATGTGCGTATAGCTGTGAGTGTGTGTGTGT
>VURO01003211.1:29378-41571 GCA_015108175.1 Pelvicachromis taeniatus | reverse complement strand
TGAACAAAAACCCCCCCCCCCCCCCATTTTTTTTGGAAACCTCTCTTGTGTGATGGTGGCAGCTCCCCATACCCATTGTGAAGATGAAAGGAAGAGGAAGACGCCAGTGTAAATTCAGAAAAGTCATGTTCACTGTTCATACTCTAGCCTTCCTGTTTTCCTTACATGCAGAAGAGTGCAGAACGTCTTGTACACACACTTAAGTGCTATCTACTACCTCTCTGTGGATTATCTTCTTGTTTTTTGTGTGTGTGTTATTGTTCTTTGATTTTTCCATTTAAAGCTTTTCACAGCGTCGTGATGGTGGAATAGGACGGTCATGTGGTGTAGGAGAAAAAGGAGGCACAGGTATCGGAATGCCACAGGCCGTCTCACTGCTGTCCTATCTGCTAGTGCTCATTGGATATGGTGAGTTTCTACAAATCTATCATCTTAGTGCATTTTAATTGACTGCTGAACAAGGATAATGCGTGGCCTCTTCAGACACCCGCTTTCCTTTGTGAGGATGTGAGGTCCCAACAACAGGATTTACACAATACAGAACACAATAGCTCTTAAAATAACATGCTACTAGTGCTTTTGGCTTATATACTCAAACATATTTAACTTTTTTTTCTGTTTGAAATATATAGTTTACTGCTTTTGGCAAAATGTATAAGAGGTTTAGGAAAGACATGTTGTTATAAATTATGGTTACAATATGTTGTTAAAAATGATATTTTATAAACTCACAATTGAAGCCGAGTTTTACCAGAAAACCTTCAAAGATCTGTAAAATTACCATCACAAATGAACACTCCTAGTATTATTTAAACAGACACAAATATTAACTCACACTTGAGCATATCAATCTGATTGATAACAAAATAGAACCAGAAACAACCTTTAGGTACAGTAAAAAAATGTCTTGCAGTGGTTAAAAAAAGCAGGATTTTTTTTTTAAGTAACAAAAAACACATTTAAATTACCCATTGTGGACATATTAAGAAGGTTTATTCACCATTTGTAGAACAACATGAAAATGTTCCTTCTCTTTTCTCTGTCTTTCTCACATCTACTTGTATGTTTTCTTTCCTGTAGCTTTTGCAGGGCTCAATATCTGGCCCTCTTTGCATTCTGCCCTAAGCAACAGCAGCGTATTTGTGAACTTCAGCATAAAATCCAACAGCAGCACCATCCGGAGCAGGAGCCTATCTCTGGTCAACACGGAAAGCAACACTACAGTTCTGACCAAGACTCTCCACAACAATCAACCGGCTGGCAGGGTGGAGTTCAACTGCTCCTGCTTCCTGTACGCAGGAACTTTCCGGTTCCTGCTGAGACAAACCAGCATCTCCACTGTTTTCCCTTCTAATAGCACAGAGGGCAGTAACATAGAGAGCACTACCTGGTGGTGGAGTTCAGAACTGCAAGTCCATTGGCCTACATTTCATATTGCCGTGGAGAGAGCTGGGAACCACTCGGGATCCTTTCAGGCAATAAAAACAAAATTTCAATATATATATATATATACACTGCTATAAAACAATGACCATAAATAAATATCATACTTCTCTTCCGTTGTTTCTCTTCAGGTTGGGATATCCACTAATGAACACTTTCAGGCCTGTTCCAGCAGCATTGATTCTGCTCTTTCGCTAGAAGTCAGCTACGTGGAGTACAATCAGATAGGTCGTAACAGCATCAACAAGGTCCGAGCCCTTACGCGAATCCCAATTAAACCCCTCCGTTCTCAGAGTGTTGAACTGTCCTGTGCCTTCCCATTCACAGAGAGAGATTTTATAAGAGTTGCTCTGCGGTCTCCTCACACAGCACAGGAGGTGAAGAGCTCTGGACCGCTCTACCTGTCCCGTATCTTCTCCTATAAGCTGCTGGTGGAAAATGCCAACGCTTACAGGAGTGGCTGTGAGGGGACTATGATTGTTAAATTGATCACCCCACCCTGCGCTCACATCAATGGGAAAGTATTACTGTATAGCGATGCTATTACATCTGCAGTGATGGGGTTCGGAGCAGAGGAGCCCGCTTCTCCCCCGCTCGCCTTTAACTGGCTGACTCAGGGAGAGAATGAAACGGAATTCAACTGCTCCGTGTTTTACCCGGGAAGGAATAAGTACTGCTTTCGCTTTGTTTTCAACTACAGCCGCTCGCCTAGTCCAGCACAGACGTGTCTGGTGGCTTACAAAAGTGCAGGTGAGATTGTTTAAGAAACATGTGTTTGGTGTGTTGGAGTGGAGTGACTTTATGTAGCAGCGCAGAGTTAAAACTTTTAAACTACCAACTTATCTCCTTTAACATGTTTTTAAATTTTCACTGCATTCTGCAGAGTCATGGGGGCCATGGCAGCCGTGGAGCGTGTGCAGCGTGAGCTGTGGAGAAGGGGTGAGGGAACGAGTGCGTGAGTGTTTACTGCCCTCAGGTGTACGAGGGATGCAGTGCACTGGCATGGTCAAGGAGCAGTCCCTGTGCTCACTAGAGGATTGTGTTGGTGAGTTTGTTTCCCCCTAACTTGTTATTTCTAATCTTCAGTATCTTAGATTAAAGCTTTTTGTCTTCAGATTTGTGTCCAAACTTTGTTTTTCTTTTCATCCCAGTGGTACCGGCTCCTTCTCCATCTCTCCTCCCTACACCGGTTGGAGTTGCACCCTTGGGTGGTAACATGATTGTGGTAGTTGGTATCTCCCTTTGCCTAGCTGTGATTATGGCAACTGTTGTGGTGACTCTGTGGAGAAAATTTTGCCAGAGCCCTCAGTGCAGCTCTGTGCGGAGAAGCTCTATGCATTCTCCTGGAGGGCGCAAGCTCTCAGATGAGGCCTCCATCTGTGGACACAGCCTACAAAGACCCAGCCTGTCTGATGTGCACAGCCCTTCAGGAGGCATGGGTGTGGCTGCAGCCCAAAAAGATTTCTTGGGAAGTCAACCTCTCTCACAGACCATGGTGATGCCACTCCCACAGGACCCAGAAAGGCTATCTCCCACTGGCCAGAAGGTGTTTCCACCAATATTTGGGTATGTTTTAAAATGTATAATATTCTATCCCAGATGTATTCTTTCTGTCACTATTTTTAAAAAACACAATAAACTGGAAACTATTTTTTGTCTAGGTACAAATTGGCACAACAACAGTTGAAAGAGATGAAGAAGAAGGGCTTAAAGGAGGCCACACAGCTGTACCATGTCTCTTCCAGCCCTGTCCATGACAACGTTGTAGACACATCCGCTTCACCCACCATCTCTCCCATTCCTACACCGATTGGATTTGGTCATTCTGCCTCCCCTTTAGGTCTACAGGGTGATTCTAAGCACAAGAATTTTCACATTGCAGCTCCCTTTTCTGAACCACCACCACAGACTTTTAGGGCCACACCGGACAGACTGAGTCCTAGAGTGGAACTGATCATAGGTCCTCCTGTTGCTGCTCACACAAGTAGGAGCAACTCCAAGTGGCATGACCGCACTGCTGACTGGGTAGAGATGGTAGAGAGGAGTGGGCTAACAGCTTTCAGAGAAGAAGGACATAGAGCAATGGGAAACTCTTATCATAAGAATCCAAATTTCCGGCGGACTTCCAGTTTTAATGATGCCAAACCTCAGCTACCGTCCTCCACACAGTCCAGACAGTTCAGAGAAAGAAGCCTGACTCAGGTAACTTATATACCCTTTAATATGACTTTTATTTATTTTTATTTTGTTTACTTATTTATTATTACTGTAAACATTCTAGTGCCATGAAAGGTCCAGTTTAACAGCTATGTCCTTTCCAGGTGGGATCTCGGACTCTTCCTGAGGGAAGCTGCTGGAGCAAAGGAGGATGGGAGAGACAGCCATATCGCTCTTACCCAATTCCAGAGCATGGGGCTTCAGAGTGGGCTAGATCCAGACTCCAGAAAAGTGACCAGAGGAAGCCCTGGACAGAGAAACCAGTGCTTTCTCAGATTAATGAAATCAAGCATGCAGGAACCAACACAAACACCATTTCAGCCTCTGTGACACAGAGTAAACCTGACTTTAATAGCACTGCAGAGAGGAGAAAGAGCAGTGAGCAAGTCTCGGGGATCGGGGGTCCTACCGCAGCACCTGTTAGTTCTCAGGGAGTGAACCAGCTGAGTTTGGATCGGGCTGAACAGAACTGGAACCGTCGCGGCCCCTCACCAATCCAGAGGAACATCCTGGCCCGGAAATTAAAGGAGGCTCAGTCCTACTCTGGAGTCAAGGGGCGCAAGCGCAGCTCCAGCTTTACTGCTTCATCCTCAGAGCAGAGGAAAGGTCGCTGCCGCTCTCTGCCCGTGACTGAGGAGTACAGCAGCAGCGATGGTTCTCCCTACAAGCTTAGCGAGGCAGAACAAAAGATGCTGGATCTAGATCTGTCCTCGTCATATGTATGGGAGGAGGAGTAGCTCACAAACTACACCTGAGGAAAAACTCCCACTGACAGTTACATTTATTCTTTACCCTTCACCCTACATCTGTGTACCCACCTATGTATTGTAATGTTTCAGATTGATCTCTATATGTGTTTAACTGTTAAAGTTCTTATTTTAGACTTTAGTTTTGCAAGGTTTGGTTTGATAGTTTATATTATTACTGACTTTGTCAATTGGTAAAGTTTTATTTAATTCACTGTATGCCATTGTCGAGATTTAACACACTTTGGAAATACATTTCTGTACTTCAACAGCTGGTACAATAAACCTGTCACGTTTTCTAAATGCACTCTTAAAATCAATATCTAGACATCGACAATGTTCTAGTGTTATTTCCACATTGCTATATGTGTTTCTTTTATATTGCTGCCAAGTCTTCTGCAATTACAGTATTGTACAATACTGAAACTGCACTAGCTACTCCAGGGTTCACTGTTTAATGTGAGATCTAAGCAGTGTCAAATATTTAATGAAAATTACACAGTTGTATTAATTTTAACTACTCTTGAGGACAGTCAAATAATCATCAGAGAGGTGCTATGGATGAAATGCTGTTTATTTTAATGTTTGGTTAATAGTACAGAAAGAATTGCATACAGTATGGTATTATTGATATTTAATAAATTCTTTTTAAAAAGTAGCAAAGGGTGAAATTAAAACAAGGCAGAGATTGTTTGCGCTTGTTTTTTAGTCTTTAGGTTTTTAAATTTCGCCCGCTCCACTGCCCACGGCGTCTAGGAAAACCAGAGGCCGCACCTTCATGGTGGTGTGTCTAAGTGAATACCAAAGGCCTTTCCAGGTTCCCCACACAATACCATCATCATACTCGGCTTTGTACTTCCCTCTGCGATAGAATTTTCCATTTAAGTTGGCTGCATGACATCTGTAGATCAGAAGTTAAGTGCACAGTGTCAAAGGTAATTTTTCCAAATGACAAAACCCAGTGAAGAAACATAAACTTCATAATCACATTTGAAGTGATGTGGACTCATGAAACAGAAAGGGTGGGTGACAGCCTCACCTGTTGTACCACCAACCTGCTTTATTCTCCTGGGCACAGCTTCCCTGGAGGTATCGGTCATTATCCTGTCAACCACCAGCAACGTTTTCACATTCATCATTTGCACATCAATAGTCTAATAGAAGCGCTATGAAACACCAACGTGCCATCTTGGAGTGGTAATGGTGTTGACGGATGTGTGACTAACCTGATCCCTGGTGCTGAACTGCATGCCACTGAGGCAAGAAGACCACTGCTCCACCACACCCCTGCTTCCACTGAGAGCATCTCCCGCTGACCCACTGTACTGCCCATACTGAAGACGATACTTATCCTGGAATGGGCATTAGAACAATGTTTCCTGGGATGATCGTTGCACTTCTGATTCTAAGGAAAAGCTGCGCAAAGTGTTTTTCTCACAGCCTCATCGGTGATCCTGAAGTTGTCATAAAACGCATAGCTTCTCTGTCCATCCCAATCCATTAGATCGATCTTCACAAGATTCTTACCTTTAGCACAAAAAAAGGCACAAAGTAAAGTTGGTAAAGGAGAAGCTAGTAAGACCGGAAATAGAACTATTTAAAATCATATGCAATATGTGAATGAAAAAACATGAACCTATACTGAGTGTCTAATGCGAAGCATTAGTGCATAGACTAACTGCTGACCTTCTGAGAGCAGAGCGTAAATGTGTTCATTCCCCAACCAAAACTCGTCATTCCACAGTTTGAAGTCGCCAAAGCCATCTCTGTAGTCCACCCAGTCTCTGCAAACCCCATGATACATGATGCATCATACTAAATTTTAGACAGTTTGTGGGATCTTCCCCCCACATGCTGTGGGCCACTTCTTCTGCACAATTACCTGTGAAAGTCAACTCTTCCATGCCGGCGTTTTTGAAATACTGTCCACCCTCCTCCATCATCCATGTCACAGTAAACTAAAAAGGGCTCCTGGTCTAATTTGGGTCTTATGCGGTAGAAACCGTTTGGTGGTCTCTGTCTGTCAAACAGTTCAGAACAGTCTAGGAAGAAAGACAACATAAAGGCTCCAGAGATTCCTGATTAATGTTCTTACATTGACATTTTGACATTGTGTTGCATGTGAAGTAAATAGCTCATGTGCAAAAAAATAGATTTGAATGATATCACACACTGTAGATTTGCACCAACTATAGTGCACTTCTCTTACCTTTATCATAAACAATTAAATTGCCTGCTGGAGGAAGTGGTTTAGTCAGCGTCATATCCACTCCATCTATAGCTGCGCTCTTGTTGTGGTTTAAACCAGAACTGGAGTCTGAGTCAGCCTGAGGTTTGCTGTTAGATGTAGCGGGCTGAAAAGGACGGAAGTATTTGTGCGTCTGCAAGTGCTCAACCTGCCATTTTTTGATCAAAAGACTGTTTTCCAGTTTCCTTATGCTGCGCTTGAGAACAGCAAACTCAGGCCCACACGAGTCTGTTGCCTTAAAATGAGGAAGGAAAAAAGTACCTCTGTTTTTATTCTGATAACACACAGAGGAAGCAGCAATGTAATCCATCACAGTTTTTTTTCTACACATCTAGAAAAAAACACTATTTAAGACATACATTTTCAGTTTTCACTGTCAATACAAAAATAAAGGCACACATTTGGTACAGAGCAGATACATACAGACGGTTGTGAAGAGGCGACCAAGACTGGGCTCAGCAGAGCCAACAACAGCAACACTGGCATGACTTTTAGGTAAAAAACACCTCTTCTAAAATAAACAGGACAATTTAGATTTTTAGAAAAACTTAAAAGTTATCTGAAAACTTGAAAAGTTTATTTGTTTTTTAACATTTGGAGACTCTCGAAGCCACAAGCCTTACCTTCAATTCACAAAGCTCCCCTTGTTTTCTTCAGGTTCAGTGTTCTCTTCGCCTAAAATTTGTCAGCATTATTTATAGGCTGGGCTGGTTCTGCATGGTCCACATTAGAGGATTCAGACTAGAACAGTCACGCCAAACACTGAACTCAGGTCAGTTTTTTGCTTTCGCTTTATAAACCATAGCACTGTTTTGAAAGTAGAGCTGATCCCAGAGCTGCAAATAGCTTCACTTACCGAAAATGTTGAGAGAGCTCCATTTTTTACATACCAGAAGTGCTGCGTGTGGGGTTTACCTTTTTAAATATAACACAGTGATATATTGGAGGGAAAAAGGCAATTATTTCTAACAAAATGCATTCTGTTTTCCCTAATTTCTTATTTCAAACACCAATTTGTGCAATAAAGAAATGCACTATGATTTCTTAGTAATTTCATAAACAGCAGAACATCCCACTACAAAAACTCCCACTACCAATGGTCGAAAGCACGAAAGTTTAAAAAATATATTTTATTCATTTTTATTTATTTAGTAATGTACTAATTCAAAATACCAAAGGAAAAAAACAAAAACAAATTTAATATGCAGTGGTATAAAACACAGGAAAAGTGCAAAGTGTAGGAAGCCAGCGTGCTGCAGAAGGGCTCCCACTGCGTTACATGCTGGTTATAAATATGCGACTTGCATTTAAGTTGCACATACGCGTTTTTGCTGCTAAGAAGGAGGAAAATAGGAAGACGATAAATGAGGTTTACGGATGAAGTGAAGCAGGACATGCAGAGGGTTGTTGTGATGAGGCAGACGATGCGCTGTGGCGACCCCTAAAGGGAGCAGTTGTGGTATTTTGTGTTTTCCATTTATTTATTTCATTTTTACTTTTATTTGTCTGAGTATAATACCTAAATATCATGAATTAATTTGACAAAGAACAAAACAAAACAAACAAACAAAGAAAAAACAAGTGACGCAAAATAGCAGGAATGTACTATTTCGTTTTTGCCCAGTCTATTAAAACCAGATGTTCCAAATTAGGCAGCCCGCTGGCCGAGGTTGGTAACTATCGGCAGTTTAAAAAGGTGTGTGCAGAAGATTTACCGTCAAACTCTGTTTTTGAGTGAGCTGAGGAGGAAATAAAAGAGTAAGGAGGGAGGTGGCATTTTTTTTCCTCTTGTTTTTTTTCGACTGAGCTCCAGGAAGTTCGAAACCGCTACGTTTGCAAAAACGATGAGGAATAGTGGATGGACAGAAGAAAAAAAAAATCTACCCGGTTAACCTTTGAACCGTCTTCCTTTTGTCCCCGGGAGAAGTCACAAGACGAAGTCTCGTATAATTTGACGAATGACAGTCCCGACGGTAAGTAGGCGGTGGGAGTTTAGTGTATTTAGGCTTTTGAGGGGGGGGGTCTGGTTTGTTGTCAACGGGTCAACGCTGCAAGGAAAGCAACAGGACAGTGAATGGTGATCACACAGACTGTGAACCGGGCGGTGAAATCTTGTTAAAATTTACTCCGAGGTAAACAAAATGAGCAATTCCTTTCTTGAGCAGTTTGTTTGTACGTGCTGCAGCTGAATGTAGTGACTTCGGGGACGCGCTGTGGACTCCTGCATCCTGCAGGTAGCACCGGGAAATGTGTGAGAGACTGCTGTGAAGATATGCAGCCTTTTAGGACGATGGCACAAAGTTTATGCACTCTTGTCTCATCTGTTTCCACATTGTAATCACGTAGCATCACGCTGAACTGGGTGCACCCAATGTTATCACGCTTTTGTTTCCAAATGCAGAAACTCCACATTCAGGACAAAAAGAGAAAGGAAACAGAAGCATCATGTCCTCTGTGTACTTTAGCCCAGGCTCAGACTCGAGTGTAAATGGGTGAGGTTTCTACTCCTCTATCTCTCTATTTCTCTATAAATTTGCGTGTCTTTGTCTGTAATCTCTATCTGTATTCTCAGAGAAATTACAAAGATGGAGAATGCTAAAGTAGAGATTGATGATGGAAAGGATGAGAGTGCGCTACCAGACACACTGTACTAGTAAGTTTGCAGAGATCCAGTTGGCATAACCCTCCAGCTCTACATACAGACACACATAACCCTGTCCCCTGTTTTGCAGCAATCTTCGGAAAAAGATGGCCCCGTTTGTCATGTCCTTTGGATTTCGGTGAGTGCTTTCTTTGCAAACTGGTAACAGGTACAACCCTGCCTGGTTGTGTTTTAATTAAGTGGATGTTTTATCAACATGTGTATGTCTTTCTCTCCAGTTTATTTGGAGTAATACTGATCATAACAGACTTTGTGCTGGTGATTGTGGATCTCGCGCTGCCAGCCAAGAGCAGAGATGCTGGAAATGCGTTGGAGGCTGTGTCCCTCACCATCTCCTTTTTCTTCCTCGCCGATGTCCTCCTGCGTGTCTATGTGGAGGGGTGAGTGAGGAATGCTTGTGGGAGTCTAGTCGTTGTTTTTCAGCATCTCTGTAACGGTCAAAACCCGGTCGTGAGTAAGAAGTCATGTGCATGAGCCAGCCTTCCAGGGAAGAATAGCCTCTGTTCTGAGGAAGCCAATGGATTGCCTAACAAATTAGACAAAACTTACTTTTGCAAAGGTCATATTTTGCTGACACTGTGCTAGAAGAAGTGTTCCCTTTGATGAGGCGGATGGCAATATAGTTTAAATCTGTAAACATCACAAGTGTGAGAAAGAGAAATGTTTAAAGCAGTGATTCCCACCGGAGTTTTGAATCAGCAGAAACCAAGTCTGATTTGTCATTAAACAGGAAGTTGTGAAGAGGAAGTCGGACAGGAAATGTTTTGGGGTAGGGATTAGGAAATGTAGTGGCACAGTCATCAGAGTGTCGGTGAAATCAGTGAAAATGTTCATTGCAGGATCTGTGCAGATTCTTTCTCCAGCTGTATACTAATCGTCTTGTGTCATGTTTCAACTTATCTCGGCCTCCTTTTAGTTTCAAAGTGTACTTCAGCTCCAAGCTGAACATTGTAGATGCCTGCGTGGTGATAGTCACACTGGTGGTCACCATGGTCTACACCTTCTCTGATCTGTCAGGTCCCAGCCTCATCCCCAGGTACATGTTTGCTCATTGCATTCCCAGCAAAATAGACATGCGGAAGGAACAATTAAATAATTAAGTAGGATCTGTAAATAAACATTGTGTTAGATAAGAAAAATGCAAAAGGGGCCATTTTAATGAGCAAATTATAGTATAACACATCTGATATTTGCATAAAAAACTATTATAAGCTTCTTGTTTTCTTTTCCAGATGGGAATTTACACCCATAATGCACCTACATGTTTTCTCTTATGATTCTTGATTTGACCTTTTAAAGGAATATTTTAATTGTAAAAAACAAAACAGAAAAAAGACCCATGTATTTTCAAATTATTCTTTTCTTATTTGGTGAAAATCTGAGATTGAATGACTGACTTAGCTGATTGTTTAATGACTGTTTAGCTTAACCATATGGTTTTAAGCTACATGCAGTAGTTGCATAGAGTATCATAGACCACATTACAGATTTTATAATCTCCTTTTGAATGCACTGGACTTCGAACACCTGGAATAATGATTGACTTTTGCATTTTTCTTTCAGGGTTGTGACTTTTTTCCGCTTCTTGAGAATAATAATCCTGGTGAGGGTTTTCAGACTGGCTGCTCAGAAGAAAGAGCTGGAGAAAGTCACCAGGAGGATGGTAAGGTCGTCTCCCTAGACACAAACAGTTGATCCCTGATACGGTTTGTTGAGCTGGACAGTTACAAGTGTTAGGGTTGGCATCAGCAGAGAACACTGGAAAAATTACTTATTTTTCAGATTTCTGAAAACAAGCGGCGTTATCAGAAGGATGGATTTGACCTTGATCTCACCTATGTCACAGGCAGGTCTTGCATGCTATTTGCATTTTATAAACATGCATGTCAGGAAAATACATTTTGAGATATAAAAAAAAAAAGTTGAAAAAATTATTTTGCATCTTTACCTGCTCTGTAGACCGTGTCATCGCCATGTCTTTCCCCTCCTCTGGGAAGCAGGCCTTCTATAGGAATCCAATCAGGGTAAGTGTGAGTGGCCTTGGATGTGGACAAGCATTAAAATGAATTTTACCATGCACCACCTGCTTCACTTTGCAAACATAATAACATAGACAAATATCAAAATCAATCAAATCACAGTTACCATCAGCATTTAACTGACTTCTCTTCTCTCTTTGTGCAGGAAGTGGCGAGGTTTCTAGACACGAAACACGAAGGCTGTTATAAAGTTTACAACCTTTGCAGTAAGTCGGCACCTCCTTTCCTCACATGCACTGCACGCCCTTTTGTGCAGGACTACAAAACAGCGTAGTTTCTTTTTGTTTCCAGGTGAGAAAGGCTACGACCCCCAGTTCTTCCACTACAGGGTTGAACGGGTGTTTATTGACGACCACAATGTCCCCTCCTTGGTGTGAGGAATAGTTTCTGTTTCATATGTGACTTTTTCTTCAATCGGGCCTGACACTAATGTATTAGCTTTCAGTCCTGAACATAATTTAAGGAAATCACTTTTTTTTTCCTTATTTATTTATTTTTTGCTGCCTGTAAGCATCATCTCATTTTGTAAACCTAGGTTGACACTTCAAGGATTTCTATAAGTGACTCGCATCAAATGTTCAGTTCTAATGAGTATTTTCCACCTTATCTCTGTGTTCTTGTACTGGACTGTTTCAGGGACATGCTCAAATACACAGCGAGCGTGAGAGAGTGGATGTCTGCTGATCCCCAAAACGTCATTGCGATCCACTGTAAAGGAGGGAAAGGTGACGTCAGTGAGCTCTCCTTGACTCATTATCATTGAACGACTTATTTGAAAATATGCATTTTTTTTTTTTTTTTTTATTTTTTGTTTTTTTTTCTTTTTTCCTCCAGGACC